>CATKHJ010445424.1:0-10310 GCA_949750685.1 Vernicia montana | reverse complement strand
GACTTAAATTGATCAATTTACTCATACATATAAATATAATTCCAATTCATAAAGAGTTCCACTCTAACCCTAACTCTTCTCTATCATCTTAATATCATTTATACAATAGGATTTAACTTAAGTTAATTTAAACTATGGATTAACTTTATATACATCTACTTATCAAACCCCAACTCAAAACTTACTTAACAACTCAAAAGATAAGCAAAACTAATAAAGAAACATCAAAAGATCCTTACCTCCTTCTTGACCTAAGTGATGAATCCTTCAATCAAAATGGCTTTATTTTAGTTTTCTTGAAGCAAATTTACAAAATTTGGTCTTAGAAATGTTTGGGAATGAGAATAGATGAATAAGATGAAGAAACAAGAGTGTTTTAGCTAGAAATTTTGGTGGGTGGTCAATACTTATCCATTTGGAGGTGGTTGGGCATTAAATACACTCAATTTCTCTTCTGAAGCAAGGTTACAGCCGTGACTTTCAAGGTTATGGCCGTGACTTTGACGCAGAAGCAAAATGGCCTAAAATCCAGCTTGTTCACGGACGTTACTTTAAAAGTAATGGACATTATTCTACTATTTTTACCATAACTCTTGATACACTTATCCAAATAACTTGATTATTTTTTATAATTAAACTAGACACATATATATACAACATATAAAAAATTTATCTTAAAATATGAACTATACAATTTATAGTAAATTTCTAAATTCTCCTCTGTTTTTGTGCAATTATAATCTGAACAATCGTCATAATTTTTACTATATCTCTAAATGTACACCTTCAATTGAAAAAATGATTTATAGACAATTAATTTACATGTAAATGAACATTTTTAATTTTTTGAACTTTCTCTAATTTAACCTTTAAGGTCATCTAAAAAAATCACACAAATTTCATATTCTTCACTTCTCTTCCTTTGATCCCTTTATTCCTTCTTTCCGATCTTTTCCCAATTAATTCCTTTTGATTACATCTCCATATTACTTACATTTAATCATTTACAATCACTTATAACTCATCACTTAACCATCATATATCACTAAGGAACAATTAATTCTTTAATCTATTCCCATATAACTTAAATTATTCAATAACCATATACGCAACACTCACAAATTCTCATACACCTAAATATATACATATAACTCTTTAAGTTATAATACATATAAACCATATAAAATTTCATTCCTTAAAAATTTACATTAGTTCCATACACTTAAACTTATTTCATTTCTTTCAACAAACATATACATTGTACTTAACTTACAGTGCTACCTGGCACTTACACTAATGCTTGCAATTACATATTTCGAATATCATTTTTAATTTCCAACAAATGTCCTCCTTATATTTGTAAAAATAACCATTATTCTTTCTAAAACAATCTCACATCCTCACTATAGCTATCTTCTCCGTTCACTGAAGTCCAGATTATTACCTTATGTCCCTTTTTTCTAGACTATCTCTCAAGATCATCTCCCTCTTTGGATCTATCTCTCCTTCTTCTATTTCTCATGCTTCCTCGTTCTACATCATCTCTATCGTAATGACACAAACATCGATCTTCTCTATCATGTCCTCCTCTATCATGCTCACGAACATGTTCCCTCCTAGGTGGAGGTACTTCCATATCTTCTTCTTCTTCTACAGGCAGGTCTCCTTCCCCTACTCATGCTACTTCAGATCTTACTCTTCCTTCTCTTGCCCTAGCCACTATTTGTTCTTCCATTGGTATGGGGTCTTCCCCTGCTTGATTCTCAAAAGTCAGCCATCTCGTTGTCTCCCTCCTAGTTGTTTCAGGAACAACTCTCACGGTCTAACCTAGAGGTGTTTGTTGCTATTGTTAAGCAATCTGGATGGATAAGGCGAGTGTGTTTAGAAGTTGTAGTGCAGGGGTGAGATCAAGATTTGAGGCAGTAGGAGGAGCATTACTGGGACATGAAGAGGTCTGTTGTGCGATCAATGTGCTAAAAAATTGTAAGGAGGCATTTAGGTCTACAGCTGAAGAAGTTTGAATGTTTGTAGGTGGAGGAGGTGATTATTGAGAGTGTGTAGGGCTTGGAGAATTGTTGGTACCAATATGAGTCATCTTTTTTGGTTAAGGGTGTTCTTTGAGTTGATTACAAAGCAAGGAATTGTGTTTTGGCCAAGAAAGAAAAGCAAGTGTTGCTATCCTTGAAGAGAGAAAAGAGTATTTGATATTAGAAAGAGATCAGCCAACGTTCCCCACAGATGATGCCATTTTGATCGGATTGATATCAAATAAGTTGATTTGGGCATGATCTCAGTAGTTGGGCCTTGGAGTGACTAGCCTACAAGGATAAAACAAAGTCAGGAGGGCTAGGCATGTTTCTTAGTGGAGAGCCTCCGACGGTCAAGTCAGTAAAAGTTTTTAAATTGGTTGCCGGAAAAAGGAGATTTCTCCTTTCAGGCCAGATTGCTATAGAGCTTTTAGTGAGAGAAAAGAGATGAGAGAGATGCAGAGTTCTAACTACCTATCTAAAGGGTTCCTTCATCCTTTTTGTATGATTTCTTGCCTGTTGGATACAAGTGGCAATTGAGGGAAATGAGGAATGTCTCCTAATTGGTGAGGTTGGTACCTAGGCTCTAAAGGCTAGGGCCTGGACCTGTCTCTTGTTAAGTAGCATGCGGTTGGTGGTGTCAGGAAGTATGGGTGCGCCGCCTGAGCATGATTTTCCTCTGACTTATATAGACTGATGTTGGTACCTTATGACATTAGCTTCAGTTGGGAAGCTTATTGAGCAAACTTCATTATTATGAGGAAGGCAAAGAGGAAAGGTCGAAGAGCAAGCTTTGCCTTAAAACTGGAAGGCCAGATCTCTTGGGCTTGCACTTAATGGGCCTTCTCTTGGGTTTTGACCCTTTTTCTGTTGACTGAGACACATGGTTATAATGGACTTGGAATGCTTTTGGGCCATGTCTTTACTGGCTATTTTTGTCCCTCGTCAATTAAGAACCTTCACTGCAATAACAATTCCTTCTCGATCAAGAATCCCTTTATATATGGATCCAAAGCTACCTATACCAATCAAATTGTCTGGGGAGAATCCATTTGTAGCTTTAAGAAGACTTCGATAAGATAAGTTTAAGAGTGAATTCCCAAGATATGTTGATGTAGACTCTGCTTTTTTCTTTCTTGAATGGCAAAGAAATAAAGAAATAAGCATAAGTACAACACCTATAAGCACATAAATAATAGAGATTATAATATTCAGTTTTATAGTGAATCCTCTATTGTGCTGTACTTGAAGCTTGCATGGAGGTAGCTTGAAATCTGGAATGCCACCGCAAAAATTTTTATTTCCGGCTAAAGATGTTTTAGTTGCATTCTTGAAAATTCCTTCTATTGGTACCATGCATTCAAAGTTGTTATAAGATAGATCCAAGAACTGTAATGAATTAAAGCTCTTTAAGAACTCTGGAATCTTGCCAAACAACATGTTGTGAGAAAGATTCAATAGTTGAAATGCTCTTACCGAACTCAAAGATGAAGGAATGGAACCTTGAAACAAGTTGGCATCCATGTTTAGAATTTCTAGACTTTCACAACTACAAAGACCTTTAGGAATGACTCCTGATAACATGTTAATGGAAAGGTCTAAGTATTCTATATTTTTCAAATTCTCTACTGTATTAGGGATTGACCCATGCTAGTGAATGATTATGAGATAAGTCGATACTTATTGAGAGGGGAGAAAGTCAAAACAATTTATGGTGGTATAGGACCGTTGAGATTGTTATTTGAAAGTACCAATTCTAACAAATTTTTGCAATTTCCAAGTGTCCAAGGGAGAGTGCCTTGAACCTCATTATTAGATAAATTAAGGGAAATTAAATTTGTCATGTTTCCTATAGAGGAGGGAATAGATCCCAAGAAATCATTAGAATCAAGACCTAAATATCCTAGATTTTGAAGTTTTCCAATGCTAGATGGAATGATACCTGAGAATTTGTATTCTGATGCCTCCAGAATTCCTAATTCAACACAATCACTTATTCTAGTTGGGATGTTTCTAGATATTTGATTTCCAGATATGAATATCTTTTGAAGGTTCTTTGAATTGTTGCATATTTGTTCAGGCAGTTTTCCTCCAAAGTTATTGTAGTCTATATCTATTGTCATTAAATTGCTGGCATTATTCAAAGTGGAAATTAGAAAGTTCAAGTCATCAGCTTTTCCACTTCCTAAATAGTTGACAAAACAGGTAAACTGGATAAGCTTATGCAACTTGTCTAAAGAAAACACTCTTCCGATAAAATTATTTCTTGATATTTGAAGGAATTGTAGATTTGAGGCATTAGAAAGTGAAGTTGGGATGAATCCCATAAAATGGTTAAATGCCACGGAAAAGAATTGAAGATTTGGAAGAGAGATGCCCAAGTCCGAGGGAAGGTTTCCTTGTAATTGGTTGAACGCCATGTCTATAACCTGGATTGAAGAAAGATTGAAGATGGAGGGAGGGAAGGTACCCAAAAACTGATTTTCAGACAAGGTTAAGATTCTTACATTCTTCGTATCAAGGACAACTCCACGCAAATTATTTGTATTTACACTCTGTTTGTCAAGGGAAGATAGATTCCCCAATGATAAAGGGAGAGTCCCTGTTAAATTGTTGTTATGTAGATAGAGGTATTTTAGTTTAAATAATGAACTAATATCTGTAGGGATTTCACCAACTAGATTGTTGCCACTCAAATAAAGGAAAATAAGGTTAGAACAACTAACATAGAGGGAGGAATTTGGCCAATAAATGAATTATTGTAAAGAGACAACATTTGCAGTCTACACAAATAGCCAATTTGAGGAGGGATTTCATAGCTGAAGCTATTGTTTTCAAGGTATAGTTTCCTTAGGAAACTCAAATTGCCAACATGTGGTGGTAAAAAACCTGAAAGTTTGATGGAGCTGAGGTCCAAATCTATGACCCTCTGATGTCTCCAGCTATATGTGACGCCGTGCCATAGGAAAAAGTGAAGAGAGCTATTCCAAGAACTCGTTACAACAAGAGGATCACTAATTTTGGATTTAAATTCAAGCAATGATAATCGGTCTGTCTCATTATTTCTTGGGATATTGGCAGAGCTTGGTAATAAGCTAAAGCACAAGAAATGAAAAATGGAAAGGAGCAGACACAAAGATTGGAAACTCCCGTAAGAAAGTCCCATAATATTGGTTGTGGTATGAGGAAGAGTTTTAATTAATTAATTAGTTTAGTTCACCGAGAAGTATATTTGTTTGTATAAATGAATAAGATAATTACTATGGAAATTAAATAGCGTTCTAGCTTGTAACTTGATAAAAGAATTTGATTTGAATGGGCCATGCTGTTGACTGCTGTTTTTCTTTTCTGAAGTGAAGACCATGCACGTTTACTTCGGTTGGAAAATCTTAAGCTGATTAACTTTCTTGTGGAAAATGGAATGGAAAATAATGAGAGCCAGTACTAGTCTTGAAAAAATTCTTTGAATGGCATAGTGTGTATCAATGTATGATTGCCTAACAATTACCGACAGATTTAAAGGGCCGTGGCCCTCTAAGTTTTTATTTTTTTCATATTTATCCTTTAAATTTTATATTTGCATCCTTCTAAATATAAGAACTTTTTAAATAAAATTTCTAGTTATAAATTTTTGCCTCTTCAACTAAAATCTTGGATATGCCATAAAAATTATCAGAACAATCCTTATATGATTCTATTCAAAATTATTTGTGATATATTTTGAATTAGACCATGATTTTTTACAGGCATATACTAAATATGTGCAGTAATTTGTGTATAAAATTTCATAAATTAATTCTTAGTATTTTATGAGTAATTGCCGTTTAAAATTTATGTGACCGAAACTTTGTTTTAATTTCTGAATTCAATTCCCTAAGAATTTGCGAACGAGAATTACATAATTGGATAGTATATTTCATAAGCTTTCCAATGGTGTATGACTTGCATTAATCGGCATTCTGTAACCATTGTAATTGCATTTTAAAATTCTAGGGACTAAACTAAATAAAAATTAAAAGTTTGAGGACTATCTAGAGGTAAAAGATGATGAACAATAGCTTTTGCAAATTTCAGTCTCACCTTAGTGTGATTAGTTCAAACACTAGGTTAGGAAGCTTGTTTTGCAAAACTGATTGCAACAACAAACTAAAAGACCCCAAAATCCCTCCACCACAAAAATTTTCGGATCCAAAATTGCTCGCACGGCGGCGTGTAAGGCCCAAGCTCCACTTTTGGGGCGTGAAGTGCGTTATAGACAGTAATACTTGTTGTTGGTTGAATGACGTGTCGTTCAGAATTATGCGACATGTCGTTTTTAGCAAACAACATGTCGTTTTGAACCTGTGTAAAAAATAAAAAAAAAAAAATTTTTGGTAGCCACTCAGGGCGTGGGCCCATATTTTCCTTAAAAATTACTAAATTCTTGATTTTTAATTATTCTAATTTTTCTGGAGTATAAAAATTACTTTTTTAATTGTCAAAAATTAATTTTTTCTTGAATATAATATATTAAAAATTAAAAAATTACCTCAAAAAAATTTGAATTTTTTTTAAAATTATTTTGTGGTCTAATGAGTCTGTTTAATACATAATTTGATTAAAATTTATTTTTAATCATAGTAATTTGTGTGTTTTGGTTGCATATTAATGGTATTATTTTCTATATTTGTTACAGAAAATTATGGCAATCACGTGAGGACTCCTAAGGTCATTAGGACTACAAATAAATGAAAAAAAGTAAAAGAAATAATTAAAAATTTAAGGGAATTAGTGACTGAGCCTTTTGGTGAGCAAGTTACACACATGGTCATTCATATCATTTTTTGTCAATAAAAATATCTAGGAGATTATTTGGGAAGGTGGTTTGCTCACCCAATTTGAAAGGTATGAGGCTTTGAAGTCTGCTTTACCTCGACGTTATAGAGATATACTGGACCTCCTGTGGTCAGATGTCATGATTCATGAGTCTTATGGAAGACTCATAAAATTTTTTGTGAGGAATTTTGCAAGGACAATTACACTAGTGGAGTCAAGTTCTAGTTCATCCGAGTTGTCATCATTCTTTATTGGTCTTCCTTATGAGCTTTATAGGAGGCTCATTGATTCTATTCCTGTTAAATTCCTATATTATTACATTAGAATTTGTTTCTAATTTTAATACTGTTTTAGGAATTCTTTCAAACTTTGTATAGTTTGTTGTTTAGGTTTGGAACTTATATGTGTATTTGTGAATATTTATTTTGTTTAATACATTTATTTTAGTTCAATTAATTATGTTTGTTTTTATTAATTGATGCATATTTAATTTGTGCAATTAAATATAAATAAATGCATGTAATATTCATAAAACACATGAAAATTCTAAAAGTTTTAGCGACTTTAAGAATGAGACCTTGCATCAATTAATTAGGTCAATAATTATATTTCATTAGGACCTTAGACGATAATTAGAAACATAGTGAGCTTTTGACTCTAGACCTACTGCAAGTAATTATTGGCATAATTAATTCATGACAAGGTAAGATGTATGTAATGCTAGACATTAATATTGTGTGTGTGTCTTGTATAGAACTTTGCGTTCTATAGATGGCTTATGCTTCCAAGAATATTGTTGCTGAACTCAATAAGGGTGAGAAACTAAACGGCGACAATTATGAGATTTGGAGCATGAAGATTGTTGCGAAAAAATCTGCAAGTGCACAGGTCGTGAACAAGTAATATATTGATTAAGTAGAATGTTGATCCCACAGGACAGGAGTTAACAATTACCAAAATTATGAATTACCTTATTATTTAGAAAACTAATTATTTGAGATAAAGAGGAAAATAAAAACAAATATTAAAAGATAAATTTAATATATAAAAAAGACTTAGGAATTAGATTTGATCAATTGATTACCTATGTCTTTTCTATGTTCTCTAGATTTGTTTAATTTCATTGGAATTAATTATTAGATTTCCCTAAATTATATGATGTTCTCTCTCAAGACACAACATAAGTATTTATGTTAACCTTATATCTACTCTCGTGATCACAACCAATTAGCACAAACCCATTAAGTTTTATTGAAATCCTTTTAATTAATCATAAAGAAGTATTCTTATCTCTAAGCAACACATTCCCGAGGTCTAATATCTCAATGAACTAATATTATGCTTCCACTCTCACTACTTCATATAATATTTTTAAATATGCAAATAGTAATCAATTATTCACAAGTATTAAGTTTTAAGATAAAAAATTAATTTCAATAATCAAAACCAAATCAATTAAATAAAGATAGTCATAGACAAATCAAAAGATTACATCTAAATCCTAGAGAAGAAAATTTAGCTATTCATAGTTAAAAAGAAAAAAAACAATTAAATTAACAATCAATTTAATATAAAACATAATAACAACTTATTATTGAATTGAAGAATAAAAGTTTAGAAAGAACTCTTTTAGGGATACAATTTTTGACGTACACGAACTCCAAAACTTATCTTCTTGATCAAAATGAACATAAAAAGAAATGAAACTAAGAAAATATAAATCTCTCTAAATATTTGTTTATTTCATTAAATGAATGATTGATTTGAAGGAGATGTGTTAATGCCTATTTATAGGCAATTTCCATCTTATTTTTCCACCATCTTGCATCATTATCTGCATCATTATTATTATGATATCATTGCTTGCATTATTAATATCATGACATCATTGCCCGTATCATTATTATTATGACATCATTGTATGCATCATTAATATCATGACATCATTGCCTGCGTCATTGATATCATTTTGATTTGCAAAATAAAATAAAATACTAACAATATTTTATAATTTATTTATAAATTATTAGAATTATTTATTTCTCAAAATAAGTAATAATATTGTTAAATTCTCAAGAAATGAATCAAAATTTGAGTTTAAACAAGTAAAATAACTTTAAGAAAATAGAGTTATCATACTTCCAAACTTAAGATTTTGCTTGTCCTCGAGCAGAACTAAAAGAAAATACAAAACCTAAATTAGTCCACTTTCGTAGAAAATCACGATTACATTTAGTATATGCAACAAGCCTTTAAACTCCTAGATGATCCCATAGAGGACGAGGTGTAGTCTAGTGAGGGCTTCCAGTGGTGATACCCATAAACACCTGTAAAAATCTAAACTTCCAACAATTTATCTCAGAGAATAATAAGTGATCACAGTTATGAAATCAAAAAAGTATTAAATCTAATCCATATTTATTCAAAAGCTAATTCATCTTACACAATCATACTTAAGTGTGTGTGTGAAATGACCAATATCAATGGTAAATATGATGTGCCTATTTCAAACAAGTAAAATTCTCATAATCTTTACAATAACAATCATCTGACTTATAATAAGAAATTAAGCATCATAAGCTCCCCCTTTTGGTACGAATCTCCACTACGCTGAAGGCACCACCTGAGATCAAAAGGTCTTTAATATCGGTTATAATGAGGCAGAGGGGATAGTGACGTGGCTAAAGAATGAAAGGAATAGGATATCATAAAGGTTTCAAAGACTTCATAGAGTTAGAGATATCATAATATTTTGCAAGAAACATTTCTCAAAACCTATAGAAGCATAGGAAACGTAGGTCAATTATCATTGTATTGGGCCTTTACTTCAATCTAAACAATTTTGCAAGATCGTCGGACTCAAGAGATTTTTCTTTATCAGACTTTACATCGAATACATATATATATATATTTTGTGATTTTTTTTTTCACTAGCCTCTTATTTTTATCCCAAATCTTTAAGAAATATCCCTTACTCATGAAATATGCCTCTTTAGCTCCAATCCATCTTTAGAACAAGGGTAAGGATATAAACATATTTGAGTTGGGTAAGAGATCTGTTCTAAAAAAGAAATAGCTAATTAATGTAGGCTCAAATTGGCTAACTAGGGGGATGTTCTCTTGGAACATCAATCGAGGAACTGGTTGATTTGGCTTTGTGGTAAAAATCCTAGTGCCTTAATTATTTCACAAGTAATGTCTGATCAGTAGTTCGCCTCGAATCACCTCAGGAGGAGTTGTAATATTTAATTCCTTCATGTTGAAATCAAAATAATCATTACAGTGAGGGTATAAGAACACACATGTTCTAGCATGCTTTCTTTGTACTGAATAATATGGCTATTGTGCAAAAGAATATTGAGTATAATCATCATAAACATGTATTAACCAAAGAATAATATTAAGATTCAAAATAATACTCATTATCAATCAAAGCCATGACATTAAAGCTCAAATCTCATCACAGTG
>CATKHJ010445341.1:0-37376 GCA_949750685.1 Vernicia montana | reverse complement strand
ATTTAATTTAATTAGTTATCCTTTTATTAGAGTTTTGGGTTTTTATCCTTGTTTAATTATAGCCCAAATCTATTTTATTAGTTATTTGTTTAGGACTCTATCTTTGTAACCTAGCTAAGTCATTATAAATACTTAGCTATTCTATCAATGAATGAGCAGATCAGTTTTCTTCTAAAAATATTTAAGCTTTATTGCTTGTGAGAGTTTTCTAAGTTTCAGTTCTTGCATAGAATCAAAACCGAACTTCAAAGTTAATTACTTTGTTTTGTTCACAACATACCAAGGTTCTTTGACAAAGGTTTGTCATTGGGTTGAGGTTTCTTATTTCAAACTTGATTTGGCTTTCCAAGGGGTCACATCTAAGCGTAAAGGTATTGGGTCTCAAGGCAGGTCGCTTGGGATTCGTATCAACATACCCCTTAGTTAGCAATTCCTCAACTTGCCTTTGAAGCTCCTTTGTCTCCTCTGGATTACTCCTATAAGCTGGTCTATTCAGAATTGATGCTCCAGGCACGAAATCGATTTAATGCTCAATACCTCTAATGGGTGGCAATTCATTGGGTATCTCCTCGGGAAGGACATCTTCATATTCCTGTAAAAGAGAAACAAAAACACTAGCCAAAGAAACATTAAAGTCATTAGTGTTAAGATAAAGTTCCCTATACATGAGTACAAGTATGATTTTCCTTGAAAACCATGCTTCCTTAATATCACTCTCTTTTGCATAAAAGCTCACTTCTTCTTTTTACTCTCAACAATCTTCTTTCCCTCAACTCTTTCTTTTTCCTCATTCGAATTTTCTCTCCTCTCATTCGAATTCACTTTCTTTCCTTTCTCATTATTTTTGCCACTCTTGTCTTTTGAAATCTCACTTTCAAATGTTATATCATCACTCATACTCTTTTCTTCACTCCTTTTTTCTCTCTTCTTACGAATTCTTTTAAGCTTATTCTCATAGATCTCTCTAGGTGAAAGTGGTACAAGAGTAATCTTTCTTCTATCCTTCTCAAAAGTGTAGTGATTGGTGTAACCATTATGCAACACCCTTCTATCAAATTGCCAAGGGCGTCCCAACAATAGATAACCTGCTTGCATAGGCACAACATCAAACAATATCTCATCTCTACACTTGCCTATCTTAAAAGCAACTAGAACTTGCCTTGTCACCCTCATTTCCCCACAATTATTAAGCCATTTAATTTTATAAAGGTGTGGATGTTTTGTGGTTGGTAACCCTAATTTCTCAACAAGTGTGGTACTAGCTACATTGGTTACACTTCCCCATCAATAATTACATCACAAACTCTATCTTGTACAAGGCATCTAGTTTGAAATAAGTTCTCCCTTTGCTGGTCATTGTCATCATATTGGACCTGCATATTTAATGTTCTTCTTGCAATAAGAGATCTCCCACTTATCTCTACATGTGGATTTCCTTAATTTCCACCCATCTCTAAATCTTCAAAACAATGTTAGCAAAGCAAAAATAACCTCACTTCACTCCCTCATGTGTTTCACTCAAGTAATTTTATCACTCAAGTTCACTCGTGTTTGTTTCACACTCAAAACAATGGCTTTTCTCTAGATGAGCTCACACTAAGCCTTTTTCCACTCAATTCTCTTATTTAGATTAGATGCAAATATCAAAATTAATACAACCTCTACTAAATTACAATGGAAAGTAAATAAAACCAAGATTGAATTACAATTTCAATGAAAGACATAAGAGAACACGCCCCAGTACACGCCCTAGGTTCAACCGATCCTCAAAATGCTAAAAAAACTGAAATCTAAAAATTATTCCAGAGGCGAACAAGCCCTTATTATTGGGCTGTAGCCCACTGTTTCTCTGAACTTTTTTTTTTTGATTCTTCTCTTTTTTTTAAATAAAGATTACAGAAATAGTAATCGCAAGACAGAAAAGAAAAGAAATAGAAAAAGTTCAAGAAAGGCAAACCGAATATGAAGATTTATCAACAAAACTTTCAGAGCCTCCGAAAGAGCTTCAAACGATAGAATTTGGGCCTAAAAGTGGGCGGCGTTAGTATTACTAACAAGATTATAGATCTCTGAACGAGCTTTATTTTGATATATTATGGGCCCCGTAACTCATCCCGAGTCAAAAGTTATAGCCTTCCGAAGTCGACTTGCGCACAAAACTTCAAAACAAATCTTCTTTTCTTCTTCTACTGCAATTCGAATTGCCCAAACAGGTATGTTTTGGTGATTCGACCTTCCAACAACTAAATTTGATGAAACACAAAACAAGGAACCGATTTTGAGTTTGATTTCAAAATCAAATTCGATTTTGATTATGATTCAAAGGAACAATTTTGTTTTTGTGATTTTTGTTGATTTTGACACTAAATAGAAAAGAATAAATGATTATAGAAAAGAACAGAAAGACAGAAGATGCAGAAATCAAACAAAAACAAGACAAACACAAGAAACGATTTTAGAATTTTTTTTTTATTTTCGAATTTAATATTAAGCAAGGATTAATGATCCTAAGACCTAACAAAACAATATATCACGAAACGAAAAGAAGCGGAAACAAATAAATAGACACGGAATTAATAAAATGAAACAGAAAACGAAATAGGATAGATATAACCTGATTTAGAGCCTAAGCTCTGATACCAAACTGATACGAACCATAAATATATTAAACTTGAGACCCAATACCTTTGCACCTGGAAGCAACTCCTTGGAAAGCTAAATCAGATTTTCCCCAAGTCCACGACCCAATCCCAACTCGTGATAGAGCACCTTGGAATATGATCTTGCGATCTCGGCGACACAATACCAACTCGTGAAAGAGAACCTTGGAATTAATACTAACAAAGTAATTAGTTTTGCTTGTATGAACATTGATTCAAGCAAGAATCAAAAATAATAGAACACTCTCTTAAGAAAAAAACCAAAGTTTTAATTCATTAATCAATAATCTGCCGTCTTACATGAGTTATGGCCCTATATATAAGGTTACAAGGAAATAGAAACACTAATTGAGGTGTTTGGCCATAGGACTAATCTTATTCTAATTAAAAATTAACTAAATTCATAATTGGGCTTTAGCTAATTAAAAACAAACCCAAAACTACTTAAAACATGAAAATAAAGTAATTTAAACATTCCTTGGGCTTAATACATAACATTGGAAGCCCAAAACACTAAATAAACTTAATAAAAATAAGTTCTATGATAGATAATGGGCTTGAACAACAAAACAGCCCAATAAACATGGCAAAATGGATTCGAATGACTTTGAACAGATTTATGCATTTTCGAATCCCATCATTCCACCTTGATCTCTATCATATATTTACTTCTTAATCGAATGAAACATGGGGCTTGTCATCCAGGTGTGGTTATATTATCTTGAACACCCATATTATCATAAGTAGGCCAAAGTTGTTTTCTTTTCTTTTTTTTTTTTATGTAATTTTTTTTACATAATGTGTATATAACTTATATATTTATGTAATTTTTAAATATATTTTTTATAATTTTACATGTATTTTATATAATTATAATTTAGTTTGATATAAATAAGATCCTGATAGTAACTAAGTCATGTTTAGCTGTAATATTTTTAGTACATAATGTGAAAATATATAATTTATGTAATTTATTTATTTATTTTTTGTAATTTAATATATACTTTATGTAATTATTTATATAAACATAATCCTGCTACAATGTGTGGAGCAACAACATTATTGTTATCGCTACTCGCGCTATTATCAGATAATACATTGATTTGTCCTTCAATATATTCATGAATGGGTAGCATAGTTTTATAAACATTAGAATTGCGGGCACATGAAATATTTTGATATTTACATGGGCTATTAGCTTGCCCCTTATGGTCAATCGGTCTAACAAATTTATTTTCATTATTATAATAAAATTCATTGTTAATTAACTAGTCGAAAATATACTCCTAAAAACTCAAGAGCTTTAAATAAAGTATGATTTTTAAATTAAGAAATTTGAACATTATTAAACTGATAGGTATATTTGTCTTATAAAACTCAATAGTTGTTGTAAATAGTAAAGAAATGTTAGCTGCTTAATTCATGCCACTAACTTCGTCAATCCACTAACTTCGTCAATCCATTTTTTTTCTGTTAAGCCACTAATCATGTATGTAATTATGCACTCCAAGTTGCACCAGCACTCTATAAATAAGTTGTGTATATTATGTATAAATTACAACAAGAAACACATAAAAACTTAGTTCTATGATAAATTCTTATTCTGCTAATATTTATTCTCAATTAACAATCTAGAATAAAAATTGATCAATTATTGTATCATATAAACGATCACTACTAGCAATTTTATAGACTGCTCTATCTAATTTTTCTTGGTATACTTGAGACGATTTACCATAAATTATGGTCAACTATACATGTTTTTATAATATAATTTGTAATTGGCCAAGGCTACCATCTAATTTTGCAAAAGAAAAAAAATAAATCCTTTTAGACAATTAAATCCTCTTTAAAAATTAACCGAAAGATTTGAGTGAAATAACTGGACATGATTTCTTTTAATATTGAAAAATTGAACGCCTGTTGTATCTTCCCTCAAATACTTTGTCCTACTAAGTGTGCCAAAATCATTAACATCCAAAAGTTAACAATTTGATTGTTTTAATATAGGTTCTTGTAATAGGTGTTTAGGATCAAACACAATATTAGTAGTATATAAGCATCCAACATCGTCAATTTTAAGACTAAATATTTAAGTTGTAGGAACGGTCAATTTAAAGAGAAAAACAAAAAAAATAAAAATACGAGTTTGATTTTATTGATTGTCAAAAGAAAGTTCTCAAAGTATGCAATTAAACTTTTATATAGACAACTAGTTAAGTCTCATTGATATATATATTTTTTAATTAGGAACCCTATAATTACAAGAAAAGTTGATAAAATACATAATAAATTATGATAAATAAAATGAAATAAAATATACCCTAAATTAGTATAAAATGCACTCCTATTTGAGATGGGAGATTTTTAGACTCTTGTTAACAACTCTTTGTTATTCAGGGGCTACACCGTTCCTTGGGCAGTCAACCTTTATCTCTTGAACGGCTATATACTTTTCCTAGTAAAAAATAACATTTTGGACGCATTTTTTTCTAGCGTGAGAGCATAAACTTAAGAGCATTAATTGAGAGTATTCATAATTCTCGTCAATCAAGTAAAATCAGAATACGCGCCACATGTATTTTCATTCTCTTAATAAATTATTAAGCAAATACCCAATAGAAGAGATCTGAAGGACTAAATTATTGGCAAAAAGAAAACATGAGTAATTTTTTTTTTTAAATTGTTTGATCTAAAAAAAGGTCTGATAAATGAATTTTGTAAAAACAGGAGAAATGGTAATTTAGTTATATATGACAATTTGATTGGGTTAAAATCTCTCCTAAATATTCATTGTCATGTACGGATGCTTTCCAATAAAAGATTCTTAATTGTAAACATATTTTATATGATAAGATACCGTGTAGACTATTCTTGTAAATGCCATATAAATAATATTCAAATTTAATTACTATCTTGCATCAGATAAACACATGATGATTTCTCTTTAACGTAAGAACACAAAATTCAAGTTATAGCAAATGAAAATCACAAGTAATAAAATGACAATAAATGTATGTTATAAATGTATGTTTTTGTTTTTACCGATCTTTCAAAGTTTCCAAAGACTTGGCCCACACAATCAGCAATTTCTTTCACAAATTGAGACTCAAAAGTCGAAACCCAACCTATGAACAAATATACTTTCAATAAATGATCTAATGCATAACAAAACTTCAATTGATATCCCCGTTCTTCTAGAGAAAACACATGGAAGTAACAAGCTACCAAATGAACCAGAACAATGTTGTATGGAATCAATGTTTGACATTGGTGCAAATAAGAGCAAATTATCAGGATATCATCTGTCAGACAAAAGGCAACATCAAATCATGCATATTATTTTTGCTTCAAAACCCTTTCAACAATTATTAATGGAAGAATTAATAAAATGTTAAAAATGATAGTTAATTTATTATCAGAAAGTTTCTGCATAATTCACATTGTTGAGTATGGAATGTCTGCTGGCAATGAAAACAAGAGTATATACATGAAAGCAATGGTCAAGGAAAAGAAGAATTTATCTTTATATTAATGCTTCGAGCTTTCTTTCAAGTTCCCCCATTGCAGTAGTGGATGCCATTGCTGTGAGTGCCCTTGTGTTTCATGCATAGACCATTTAAGCCCCATATTCGAATCGTACGATCATCACTAGCTGATGCCAACATGTGCAGATTTTTTGGATTCCAGCTCACACAATTAACAGCCCCAGAATGACCTGGTAATGCCTCTATGAGCTCTCTTGAGCCTCTGTGCCATATATACACCTACAGAAGCAAAAATTGTTTTATGCTTGAAAGAAAGATGATAATGATATTCATTCACAAAAGAAAATCTCCAGAAAACAAAACAAATGATTCTAAATTAAATAATATATCTACTTAGAAGTCAACATTCAGATTACAAATGACAAAACTATTTTTGATCAATATCAATTATAACTTACAGCTCTAGATAAATTGATGAATTCAAAAATTTCACCAGTGAATAAGAATGATAAGCCTTTTTAAGAGATTCCAGGACATCACAGTAGCTGCACCTTTCAGTTTCCCTCAAAAACTAAAAATATATCTATTATGATATCATTTACAGTTCATCCAATTCAGCAGTGCAAAGGTGGACAAAGAACAATGATACAGTAATAATTCTAGGGCTAGACATTTCCAAGACTCCATACTGTGTATCCATGCATTAGGATAGATATAAAATCGATAATATAACAACCAACATATGTTCCCAAATATAAGTAGGTTCTTGATTATGTATTCTATCATCCATAGAAAAAAAAAAAAAAGTTCAGGAAACACCAAATACAAAACAACATATTAACGAATCGTATTACCACAGTCCTGTCCTCCCAACCACCCAATGCCCCCCTGGCGCCCGCCGCCGCCCACCCCCCCCCCCCCCCTTTCCCTTTTCTCATAGTATTTTAGCTTTAAAGGAGAGATTAAAATCCATACCTGCGAGTCTTCACTACCACTAGCAATAAAAGCTTGTTCAAGTCCCCCAAAACAAGACCTAATAACAAACCGGGTGCGTTTGTGACCTTTATACTTGGCTACAAGCTTGATGCCACCATCTATGTTCCAAAGGTGGATTTCTTGGTTCAGAAGATTAACCAGCAAGAACCTATCATCTCTTGATAATGAGAATGAAGTTATTGTTTGATCCTCCTCAATCAATCTCTCAACTCTTGCTTCTCTATCAAGTAATAGGATTGCAGTTTCTCTGCACATACTTATGATCTGTTTCCCATCACCTGTTATTTGCAGATCAGAAATCTTCAAAGTTCGTTGCCCTTTCCAACACTCTAGCTCTTTTCCATCCAAATCCCACATGCAGATGCTTTTATCATTCATGCCAGAGAATATCCATCTCCCATCTGGAAACCATCCACAGGAAATGAGGCCTAGACCAGCTTTCTCATAGACATGGAGGCATTCACCAGAAGAAACATCCCAGCGCCTCACAGCCTCTTCCATCCCGCAAGTCAGAAGCTGCTGATCATCAGGACTCCAGGAAACAGAGGAGACAGGTTTTTGATGACCAGATAATCGATGCTTAAAAGAAACTCCATCATTGGTATCAACCTAACAAGTATTTATATAATTTTTTTTAGAAACAAGGAAATATCAATATACTAAAATGGAACGAGAAAGTACTCGCTATGTAAATCTTTGGAAAGAAGACATCATACAATTGTTTAATGAGCACAATTGCAAACAGATGCATAAAGGCCTCTAGCAAACATATATTCCAATTTGCATGAGTCCAATCCTAGAAACACTGCCTAACAGAGGATTGAACAACACATTCAGTTTCATTCCCTTGAACATTAACATGCAAGTGCACCTAAAAATATGCTTCTAAATGCAGAAGCAAACCATAATATCACAGCAAAAGGCATTTCCAAGATAGAGATATAGGTCCAGTTTGTGAAAATTCAAGTTTGTTCGAAAAAATAAAAAAAGTAGGCATTTATTTGTTTTCTTCAAGCTCAATCTTTGCAACAAATGAACCAGGGTTGAAAAAGTGAAGCCTGATTCACCTCAAGAAGTTTACAACCCTACTCTGTCTCACATTTTCATACCCTTGGACTAATAATAACAAGGAGCAGCAGTTTTTTTTATCAATAAATCACTCAGATATCCAAAACAAGTAGCAAACTTAACCTACATCCTTTTAAATCATGAGAAGCGTGGACTTTCTGTTTTCTTTTCGCCTTTTCCTTTTAATGCCCCTTTACCAAGCATGTTGGTAGTGGTGAACTTTCCAGATGAACTGGAGGGTATGAATACTAGCTGAAATAATAAGGAAATGAATCTGAGCAAACACCACCAAAAGCTTAATTCATATTATTTTCATCTACTATACTTGATGGCATTGCAGCAGAGGGAACTGAATTAACTATTGCTTTGGCATAGTAATCAAGATGCAAGGGAGCTGCTCGCCTATCAAAGTATTTGCTTACCCTACTGTCATGTCTTCTCTCTTCCTATTATTCAGTGATTGAGATGATAGGAAATCACATCATACCGCACTCTTTTTATCTACATTTCACAATATTTATCCTTATCCTCCTCTCCACTTTTATTTTCACTACTGTGCTTGCTCATCTTATGTGTTTGCTTGTCCTCTCCATTTTTGTTTCAGTATATGTTCTTTTCCTCTCCATTTCTGTTTTCAACGGCTGTGCTTGCTTGCGCATTTGTGCCTCTTTGCTTGTACACTTGAGCATACAAAATTGCAGCAAAGACTGCCTCTCTTATTATCAGAGCCTCCAAGTTACATCATAGAGCACCTACAAACATTGCCATTCACTGACACGTACAAAGATTCTGTTACCTTTACTCCATTATTTTACAGGGAAACAATGGAGCAGGGAATGTCCATTTCGGGACTGTTAAGCCTTTAGGCCTTGAAGGCAACTTTTCAATAAGTCTTCCCCTATCATGGTTAGTTTCATCAAAGTCATATAGCAACATGCAACCTCAAATGATAAAAGAGATATATAAAGGCTTAACCAAGCCTCGTCTAAGTATGATCTCCTTAAACTTATCCATGTAATCAACAACACTGTCAATTGACTAACCTTTAAGATTTGAACAACCAAATGCTCCATAAATAAGTGGGAAAATACTTATCCATCAATTTCTATTTCATGACTTTCCATGGCCATGTGTGGTTCATGAAGGCATTGCGTACTGCTTTAGGCATGCATTCTGCTAATGCCTCTTTGCAGTTCACTTTAACTTCATTTTTTGAAAAATGAACAAGCATTATACATACCATACTAATCAAAGTAATCTTCATTATTATCTAGCCAGTCAATAAAAATGCTAGTCCAACCTTTCTTAAAATATACACCCAATCCTTGTAACTATATAACTATATCTAAGAGGTTACCCATAGTAACTATCAAGTGCACTATTATTAAGACCAGTTATCCCAAATCATATGTTTTTCCAGTATCACATCTTAGGCATCAACAATCTCTTCAGACAAAATCTACTTTTGTACTTAAGATCTTGTAACTAGATCTCTATACAGGCTAAAAAGAAATTAATGAAAGTTAGCCCCTGTGAGGTTCAGTTTACATAACCTATTTTTGTTGCATGTTGTGTCTGTGTTGTGAGTGTTTTCTGCCCTCCCAAATCCAACAACTGAGAATTAAGAATTGTTAGGAGCTGTGACACTTAGGCTGTCACAAGAGCTTCTTTGTTCTTGTTGTCATGAAGATTTTTTGTAGATGAATCTAGAAGCTAAGCCAAGTGTATGGTGAAGCTTAGTTTAATCAGAAATTTAGAGGGACAATTTTGAATGTAGAGTTAAGAGTTGTTGAAAAAGAAAAGCCATTATCTTCCTATAAAAGTGAGGTTGTTGCTGCTGTAACTAGAGTTTAGAAAGTGAGTTAAGAGAGGAGTTGGAGAGGAGTTTTTGTAGTTAGTTAATGTTCAAAATGAAGGAAAAAAGTTGAAATCTCTGTTTTGTTTGTTTCTGTTCTTTGTTTGTTTTTATTTATGCCATGAATATTTTGTTTTTCCTCCTCTCCATCTCCAACAAATGGTATCAGAGCATCTAATGGTCTTAGAGGGCCTGTGGTGAATGAATAAAAAAAAGTGTTTTTGAGTGAAAATCTAATGTCTTTGGTTCAAGATGAAGTATGACTTCATCAAGCGTTTGTTTTTCTGCAAATTCCACCATTTTCAATGGTGAGAAGTGTGTTGATAGTTGATTGTTGAAGGACCTTCATATCCAAAAACTGAAATTTGTTGAAAGACATGTACATCTCTAAACTGAAACAACTTGGAAGGGACCAAAGCAAGTCCAAAAACTGCTATGAGAAAGGACCTTTTCATGTCTATAAACTGAAAATGAGAGAAGGGACCTGTGCATGTCCGTAAACTGCTGAAAAAACTCTTTGGAGGGACCTAAGCAAGTCTATAAACTGCAGAAAATTTGAAGATGTGAAAACTGCAAAGATGATGGAAGAGACCTGCAAGTCTCAAAACTGCCAGAAAAATTGAAGGGACCATTAAGTCCATAAAATGAATATGTTTGAAGGGACCTTAGCATGTCTAAAAACTGCAAAATGAAAAAAAAAAAAAAAAAAAAAAAATTATTGTTGTTGCTGTGGTTGAATGCTCTTGTTCTTGTTGAAGAAGAAGCTGGAAATTTGTTGTTGTTGTGGTTGAAAAAGAAGCTGAAAACTTGTTATGAAATTTGAAAAACTTTAAGGAGAAGAGTTTGTGTTAAGGAGGAGATTAATGGTTTGGTTTGAAGCCCTCCAAAAGGAAATTTCCAGCCCAAGTGTCAAGGAGAAGTGTTAGGAGCTATGACACTTAGGCCGTCACAATAGCTTCTTTGTTCTTGTTGTCATGAAGCTTTTTGTAGATGAATCTAGAAGCTAAGCCAAGTGTATGGCAAAGCTTAGTTTAAGCAGAAATTTAGGAGGACAAATTTGATTATAGTAGTTAAGAGTTGTTGAAAAAGAAAAGTCATTCCCTTCCTATAAATGTTGTTGTTGTAACTAGAGTGAGAATTAGAAAGTGAGTTGGTGAGAGAGTTGGAGAGGAGTTCTTGTAGTTATTTAATGTTAAAAATGAAGAAAAAGAAAAGGAAAAAAGTTGAAGTCTTTATTTTGTTTGTTTGTGTTTTATGTTCGTTTTTATTTTTGTTTTTGTTTATGCCATGAATATTTTGTTTTTCCTCCTCTTCATCTCCAACAAGAATTCAATTTTATGTAAGATTCATGTCCCTTCTCTATAAACTTCAATAGATTTTTAGTTGTTTCTTGACATGCACAGGTCATTTTTTAGTTTATGGACATGTGATGGTCCTTGAAAAGCTTTTCACTTTGATATACCCAGTGTAGTCTAAAGCAAAAAGCACACTCAAGGCAATGAGTCTTCCCATTGCTTAAAGCACAAAGCGTAAAAAAAGCGCTCACTTGATTGAAACAAGGTGCAAGATTTGTAAAAAAAATTAATTAGTAAAATAATATGCAAAAAAAAAAAAATTACAGCAAGTGCAAATTTGCTTTACCTTTTTAGGAAAAAGAATAAAAAAACCCAACCTCCAACGTCTCTCCAAGCAAAAGAAAATAAGAAAAAAAATTGAACAGTCCAAAACCCTTTAAAAGTTTGAACGACAACTTTATTAAAGTGGTGGGCCATTATTATTTGACATTTTTAACCTAATCAAAATACCTTATTACCCTTTTATCTATTTTAACCTAAAATAAGCACACACTTCTAACATATTAGCGCTTCAACAAATTGCATGCTTAAGCCCAATGAGCGTGCGCTTGACTAAAGACGTGTGCTTTTAAGAGGTAAAAAGTGGTGGGCCCCACTTGAGCAGTGTTTGTGCGAGCGCTTCTTGTGCATTTGACTACACTGAGAGTTACTCTCAAGGAGTTTTTATTTGGTGAAAAGGAAAAAAAAATTGTCAAAGAGGCTTGAAGATGACTTGCTCCAAGATGTACAACAAATCTAAGAAGACTTGGAAGGATTGTGCTCAAGAAAAGGCAAGCAAAAAATTAAATAAAGTTAAATGATGCTCTATGAAAGCACGAGTTGAAGTCCAACAGAAATGTGAAGTGTTGGAGTCCTGAGATTTTTATTTAGATAATCTCTAGTTAGTTCCAATTTTGGAGGGAAAGTTGAACTTTATTTTTTTAATGTAAGATTGTTGTTCCAGCAAGTTAGTAGGGTTAGGTAGCAGGTCCATGTTAAGGTTGAGTGTTCAGTCAACTAAGGCGTAGATTAAGTGTAAAGCTAAGCCATTCTTTTGTACTTGAATCATGTAAACACTCACCTATATAAAGGTTATAACAATGTATGAAAATTACTACCCCCTAATAGATTCATTTATAAAACCTGTGACTTTCAAAGGTGAAAAATATGTTTTTTGGTATAGCCAGTGTAGTCAAAAGCGCAAGAAGCGCTTGCTCCATCGCTTTTTACCTCTTAAAAGCGTACATCTTCAGTCAAGCACATGCTTATTGCGCTTAAGCATATGCTTTGTTGAATCGCTAATATGTTAGAAGCATGTGCTTTAGTGTATTTTAGGTTAAAATAGATAAAAGAGTAATAAGATCTTTTGATTAAGTTAAAATAGTCAAATATTAATATCCTACCACTTTAATAAAATTGTTGTTCAAACTTTTAAAGGGATCTGGACTGTTCAACTTTTTTTCTCATTTTTTTTGCTTGGAGAGACATTAGAAGCTGGGTTTTTTATTCTTTTCCTCAAAAAGGTAAAGCCAATCTGCAGCTGCAATAATTTTTGGGTAAATTATTATTTAGTTCATGAGATTTGACCTAATTAACTAACTCGTCCTTATTTTTTGAGAAACTAAAAAATTAGTCTCTCAGTTTTGGTTCTGTCAGGCTATTTAGTCCTTCCATCCAATTTTTATACTTTCTTCTGTTAAATTTATGAAAAATGACTAAAATGTCATTGCATATATAATAAATATAATTTTAATTTTATTATTTAAAAATAAAAAATAAAAAAATTCAAATTAACAAAATTAAATAATAATCATTTAATTATATAATAATTATTTATTTTTATTAATATAAATATTTTTTTATTATATATAATAATTATATAATTATATAATAATAAATAATTTTATAATTTGATGATATTAAATATAATTATTTATTATTTACTTTTATTAATTTGAATTTTTTTATTTTTTATTTTTAAATAATAAAATTATATTTATATTTATTATATATACAATAGTATGTTAGTCATTTTCTATAAATTTAATATAAAAAAATACAAAAACTGGACGGAAAGACTAAATAGTCTAACGGAACCAAAACTGAGAGACTAATTAGTTAGTTCCTCAAAAAGTATGAACGAGTTAGTTAATTAAGTCAAACCTTAGGAATTAAATAGTAATATGCCCTTTTTTTTTTTTTTTTGCATATTATTTTAATAATTATTTTTTTTACAAATCTTGCACCTTGTTTCAATCAAGCAAACGCTTTATTTTTGCGCTGAGCACTTTAAGCAATGGGAAGACTTATTGCCTTGAGTGTGCTTTTTGCTTTTGACTACATTGGTGACTCTCCTTAATAATATCAATAGTTGTTGGCGCCGGGGAACCCAATTCCTTAGGAGATCTCATGGACCTAGTGAAGGAACACACTCGTGGGTTTGACACTATACTTCAACCCAAAACCTTAAGATAATGTGTTTATAGGTCTTTTCCACTTATATATCCTTCACTAAGTCCATCTCTTTCCAATGTGGAATTCCACTCACAATTGAAATCCTAACAATGGCAGGCTTTTAGTTGTAGCGTCTACTACCCTAGCCAAAAATGGTTCTTCTTTCTACTGCTCCATGTCACCATGTGAGCAACAAAATATCTTCATCAAAGGGCTGCTGCTAGTACATCACCCGTTTCAACACACTTCAGCAAATTTATAACAGTTTTTAGGCATGCACTGGTCCCTCAAATTTTTTCAGTTTATGGACATGTTGGTTTTCAACAATCTAACACAATACACAGGCTAAGGAAATTGTTTTCACTTTCTCATACCAAAAGAAAACATATTTCTTACCCTTGAGAAGAAATGTTGGATTTTGTAGGAAGACAAACTTGACGAAGCCATGCTTCATCTTGAACCAAACACATGGGAATCTAACCATTTATTGGATTGAGAAAGAAGGAAGAGAGACAACAAACAAAGAACTAAAAACAAAAAGGAGTTGAAAGCTACAACATTTGTTTATCATTTTCTTCATTTTCAACACAAAAATTTCCTTTCTCACAACACCCTTTTTTCTTTCACCCACAAATCCTTAAAAATCATCTAAAGCTCTGATACCATGTTGGAGTTTTGGAGAGCATAAAACACTCTTAACAAAAACAAACACAGCTCACACACAGCACAACAAACACAGGTTTTTGTAAATAAACTCTTAGGGGAGAGACTTTCATTCATTATTCTAAACTTTATATAGTTGAGTTTCTACATTGTTATGTACAAAAGATGACCTTAATACAGCCCCATACCCCAACCATGATTAGCTTTATACTTTATCTAAGCTTTAGTTGACTTAACATTCAACCTTAACATGTACCTAACCCCACTAACTTGTTGGAACTTGGAACAACAAGCTTACAAGAAAACAAAACTCAACTTTCCCTCCAAAATTCAAACTAACTAGAGATGATCTAAACAAAATCTTAGGACTCCAATAGAAGCAGCAAAGAATTTAATGAAAATCATTTGAAGAAATTCTAGGATACTCTCAAAGGAGAGTTACTCAAGGAGAATTCTTTTTTTTTTTTTTTTTTGTGAATGGTCATCACTATTGTTGGTTGAAAACTATAGTCTATAATAATAGTCAAGTGACGTAGAAACCAAAATTAAGTTGTGAAGATTCAAGTTCAGATTATGTGCTTCTTGTAAATTAAAGAAAAAGTTGAGAAGAGCTGTTGAGCAATGGTATGGCAAAGAACACACTAACAGCTCACACATACAGCACAGGTTCAATAAAATGAACCTTCAAAAGGTTGTCTTTTTCATTGATAGATTAAGGCTTATGTACCTCTTAATTACAAGAGATCTAAGTACAAAAAGAATCCACAACCATGTTTTACTTTTTTATCATACCAAAACCCATACTTAGACATTTCTTATACTCAAACTCAACCATACCTCTCACCTAACTCTACTAACTAGCTTGTTAAATTAATTTGAGTACAAGTTTTCCCTCCAAGAACATCATGCAACCACAATGCTGTCACAATAAAAGTGTTACAACCTTCAGCACATCTTTGGCACTGTAGTTGGATATTTCTCTTAATTTTGATGTTTGCTTTTACTTGGAGCACCATCTCTCAAGTGTCCCAAATTAATTGCACTTTTTAGAGCATCATTCCATATCTTGAAACTTTGTCTTCAAGTTTCTTGACTTTTTAATGGAGCATCACAATCTCCAAGCCTTCCAAATAACATATTTTTTTCTTCTTGGAGCACAAATCTCCAAGCCTATCACTAATTTTCTCTTCCTTGTCTCAATATACAAATTTCTAAAATCATACAAAACAAAGCACAATACCCTAATTCCTATGTCTCATGTAATTATTATTCACTGGAAAATTGATTCAACGTTTTAGCAACAGCCAAAGCATTCTCAAAAAAGAAATTCAAATGATTCAAAGTTACCCATTTTCCTAAAATCCAGCAAAATTAGAAAATTCAACAATCAAAATCCCTAATTTCCAAAACCCAGCAAATCAAAAAATCAGAAAAACATAACTTAGCCGTGCTGACACCGCCAATCGCCGTCTATCACATAGAGATTGTCGATCGTCATCGTCCCTCTTTCGCCATGATCTCAAAAGAAAGCGAAGACGTTGGGAGGAAGTTGCAAGAGAGAGAGAGAGAGAGAGAGAGAGATCATGATACAAAGAAAGAAAAGCGTTTGTCTTTTTTTACTTTTTTTTTTTTTTTTTTTTTTTTTTAAGGAAAAGAAACGCGTTTCTCCGAAAACATGTTTCTTAATTTTTGGAAATTACAGAAATGGGCCCGAAAAGTTTCAAGCCCGTTTATTGGAGTTTCCGTTTTGGAAAAGTTTCCAAAACGCGGAAACCCTGCTTCTCCGTCGTTTCTGTGCATTGTAGATAGCAACGAATACACTGCTTATGTTTTGTAAAATGAACCTTCAAAGGGCTGTATTTTTCATTGATAGATCAAAGGGCATATATCTCTTAGTTACAAGAGATCTAAGTACAAAACTAAGCCACAACCATGCATTTATGACCATGCTTTACCTTTTTTTATATCTAAAACCATACTTAAGACATTTCTTACACTCAAACTCAGTCATACGTCTTACCTAACTCCACTAACTAGCTTGCAAACACTTAAAACTAATTTGAATACAAGTTTTCATCCAAAAATATCACATAACCAAAATGCTGTCACAACAGAAGTGTCACAGCCTTTAAAACAACCTTTAGTTTTCTTCGCTTCACTCACAAGTTGAGACCATATTCTTGTAAGAAAGATGCACTTTTTTGTTGTGTTTGAATCCAAGAATTATGAAGAAGCTTCAATGATTAAGGTCTAGGAGTAGGTTTTGTTGAAAAAATTATTGGTGACAGAAGAAAATTTGGAAAGCAAGCCTGAGTAGTGCAAGTCTAAAGTCCAAGTTGCTGACATCCTAACCATGTCGCTTCAAGAAAAATTTGAGATTCTAAGAGTAATGCTTGGAATATCAAGAAAATTCTCAAGGAGTGTTGAGAATTGAGAATTTACTTCCTCTCTAGGCGTGCCTTTTCTATTTCCTCACTTTAAGACAAAAAAATAAAGCAAATTATGATAATTGATTGGGGTAACTCAGGTCTCCAATCCTCATAAATTATAGGATGATTACCTCTTACCCTAGTCAACTAATTGATTAGGGCGAATCATACATACTGTACAATCTTCTCCTAGCAACCAATTGATTGAGGTGAATCATATCCCAACTCCTCCCAAATCTTAAGATGATTACCACATATATACAGTATTGCAAATGACTTTCTAACCATCCTCCCATGGCAAATAAAAAAAAAAATTGAAGAACACATTTTTCAATTCCAATTATTTCCCAACTCAATTTTTCTATTCTATTAAATTTATAAATAAATATTCCAAGTTAGTGGAGTACAGGGTCATGGGTTAAGACTTTTAACATACTATTTTGTTTGGATTTCAAAAATATTTGATGCTAGAATTTTAATTGTTTTATGTGATTATGTCATTATTATGAATAGTTGTATTATGTAGGACTAGATGTCTTCTTATATATTATGCACCTCATGTTGCTCAGGCTCATGCACCTACACCTTGCACCTAGGCTCCAGGGCTTGTTTGTGTCTTGGGCTTTTAATAATGGATGTCCATAACATAACAAAAGAAAACAACTACAAAAAATTTTGGCATCTTTCTAACACCAACCTCTATATTTTTATTTTTAAACTAATAAAAATATCTAGGAACTTTGGACGTGCCTAATGCTCCTCTAAGATACTAAAAACATGATTCCAAACTATATGTCCTATTTCACAATGCAGCAATAAGTGAGAAGGAGCCTCACCATGCTCACAACACATGATACACCAAATAAGAAATAAACTTAATTAGTTGAAATGGAGGCTTGCCATGGAAGTCCTATGTGACAGCAAGATTCCCAATAAATTGAAAGGAAAATTCTATTGTACGGCTATCCGACTGTCTATGTTATATGGTAATGAGTGTTGGACAATGAAGGGACAACATATATCGATATGGGTGTTGCCGAGATGAGGATGCTAAGATGGATGTGTATGGCCATACTAAAATGGATAAGATATTTAATGAAAGCATTAGTGATAAAGTGGAAGCCATATCGATTGAGGACAAGATGAAAGAATGGAGATTAAGATGGTTTGGTCACGTGAAGCGGAGACCTAGAAAGGCTTCGGTTAGGAAGGTTGAGCACATCGTGATAGAGGAGAGGAAGAAAGGAAGGGGGTAGACCTAAACTAACTTGGAGGAGAGGAATACAATATGATTTAGAGGCATTACAATTATCAGAAGACGTCGTCCAAAATCGTTTAGAGTGGAAACATAGTATCCATATAGCCAATCCCAATTAATTTTGGGATTAAGGATTAGTTGAGTTGAGTTGAGACTTTTTTTACTACAAAAATATCATTAGTATTCAACTTTTGGAGAACAAACCAAACAAAAGTTCTTACCTCAAGTAGAGTTTAGTTTTCAAAATTCAATTGGATGAGAGGACTAATCTTAAGAGGGGTAAATAAGATGGATAAAATTATTTACAAGAGAATTTTTCAAAGGAATCCAAAGGCCAAATTGACGACTACGAAAATGAACAAAATCAAAAAAATTATTAAAGACACAAGGCGCACTAAGGTACAAAGGGATCCAAGAACCTAGGCATGAGACGCATTTGCCTGGATGACAGAGGTTATAGCAAACAATAGTTGTAGACCCATCTACCAAAGTAACTCTAGGTCACACTGTAAAATTCAAGATGATAGAATGACCAAAAATATACTTAGATACTCTCAAGAAGGGGAGTCACTATCTAGGAGGAGTCTTTAGAATGTTTTGGTGAGAAGTACAGTAGAAAAAAAATAGTGAAAGATCACGGTGATAAGAATGCTAAGAAAAATTAAGCATGAAGGTTGTCATTTGGAAAGCTTGGAGACGCAAAAGAGATTTTCATTTGGAAGGCATGGAGATTTTGATGCTCCAAGAAAAAGTCTAAACAGGCCAACACCAGAAAAAAAAAAAAAAAAAAAAAAAAAAAAAAAAAAAAAGGAAGGCAAGGGGAGTGTTGGAGAGAGAGGCACAAGAAAATGTTAAAAGTATTTCCAATTAGATCACAAAGATCTAACGATCTGACAAAATCATAACAATCACATATTAGAGTGCTTCTAGCAAGATTCCATATATAACATGGAGACATCACAAGATACAAAGATAATTTAGTCACACTAATGCAACAAATTTAGTAATGAGATAGTAGCTAAAACTCTAAGCAACACAAAGAGATCACTTTTGTACTATTGGAAAAGGAAAGCAAAAGCTTTCACAAACTTGAATAGAAACTTCAACACACTAGTGAGCAGGACTAAGCTATTCACACACTAGATGAAATTCATATAATCCCCCTCCAAGATTAACTACATCACAAGTCCTAATGCTTATACCTTTTTACATTAAATCCTTGTACTTTTTTCAATCAAGTTTTAATACTCTTTAAACAGGTAAATGATTATAGCCCCATAAGGTTTATCAAAATACACTCTTTAGTCTCTTTAATTTTTAAAAATCAACTACATGGACCTTAACTTTTTAATTTTATCACATTTTAGTCCTTCCATTAAAATCTCATATATTTTAGCCCCTAGGATTTTATTTTAAACAACATTTTTAGGCCTTGAATTTTCAAATGAAACAACTTTGCAATTGCAATCCCCAAAAAGTTATAGGGGTCCTAAATGTTGTTGTTTCAAATCTAAAAAATGAGGACAAAAGGTTATTTTACTTTAAAAGGTAAGGGATAATAGGAATAGAGTAGTGCATATTTTTCCAAAATTGATGGAATATTTAATTCACTTCTAAAATATAGGGACATGTGTACTTTATCAATCCTAAAAGGTACGTTGCAGAGTTGAGATTTTTGTTAGATACTCTAGTTATTCTATGTTTTGGAGGGAAACCGTACTTCAAATTTCTGTCAAAGACCTTGTTGTTCTCAGCAAGTTTATCTGTTTGGCATTGAGGTTAAGAATGTTTTTCCAAAAAAGCACCATTTTAAATGTTGTTGATAAAAGTAGTTTTGGGGTGCTATTTAGTTGTTTTGAAAACTTTTATGATTAGAACATGTGAAATTCATCTTAAAACAAATTTTAATGACCTCTAATTAATATTTTCAGTAAAGTACTTTTCTCAATAGCAGCTCAAACAGCAATGCCAAACAAACACTTGGTGGATTTAGGTAGAAAGTTATGTTTGCTTGTAGCTAGATAAAGTTAAGCATGGGTTAGATTAACCAAATGCAGGTTATGGTTGGGCTACGGGTCTGATTTAAGACCATTCTTTTGTGCTTAAACTATGCAGGAACTCAACTATTTGAAGATTAGAACAATGAATGAAAGTTGTAACCCTAAAAGGTTCAATTATGGAACCTGAGTTTCTGTGTGTGTGCTATGTTTGTATTTTCTGCCTTACCATTTCTCAACAAGGTATCATATTTCATCAAATCTCAAGTACAGTTTCGTCCTGTTCAAGTACAAAGCTACATTTATTTGAAGAATGATATGCTGAACCACAATATAGTGTGCAAAAATAAGAAAAATCTAATCACGTCAATGTATGACTTTTATCTTGGTCATTTGTCCAAATAAAGGTGCATGAAAGATTTAACTTTGTGAACCATAACAAAGAACCAAGCTCAGAGAAACACAGACAGAGGGTAAACGATAAAAATAATTATGATGCTTTCAAATGGCACCCTACACGTATTATTATGTCAGGACACCATACCAAAAATATACAGTATGGCATGGGAAATTATTAAGAATAAAACTCTGCTCTATATATACAACACAAATGCTAAAAAAGATTACAATATGAAGCATTACTTAGAAAACTAGCCAAGTGCCTGCTTTGCAAGTAAAATTATTTTTACAATCAGATATTACTTTTATATTCTAAAACAAATAGTTCCAATGATATTTTTGTTATATATGAATTGAAGAAAGGCATGGTTATAAACAAATAGTAAGTGCTATAGTATTTTAATAAAATAAATAGTTTAAAACAATTTCACTTCATACTAAGTGCCTTTAGAAAGCTGCCACAGTGCCACTGACTTGACTAAAAATCATACCATTCTAGCTTGTCCATAATTGAATGCAATTCAAGCCATAAGAAACACAAAAAGTATAAGGACAATCAAATCAAACTATTAAAAGTCAATAGCTTATCAAACCAACAAAAACACATAAAATATTGAGGAAATCAAATCAAACTATAATGTCAAATCTGGAAAGAACAAATGATATTAGAATGAAAATTAATTGACCATAGGATATTAAAGCACAAATTCACATTTAAAACATGTTGTGTCTTCAAAATTTATTAGTTTGTGGGTTCGACATGCACAAACAATACAAAAGCTCATGTTGCAAGAGGGAATTAGGAAGGAAAAAAAGACAGAAAATGTGAGCAAATTTGAAGCTTGAATGAATTTGAGTCTCCAAATCAATTTGTCTACAAGGCATCAACCTGACATTTAAGAATTAACTAAAATTTGAAAAATAATATTTTTTTCAATTATAGATCAAATACTTTCCCTTTAAAAAAGCTGTAGCCCAAATACTTTTAAAAAAGAAATATCACATTTTTTTGATTAATATAAAAACAAATATCACTAAGCATGAAAAAGAATTAATTTATCAAAATATCAATAATAACAATAATAACCCAAATATGTAAAGATTGCACAAATATAATGATAAACGTCCAATTAAATGGCATGTTATTTTAAATATTAATTATATTATCATATTTCAAATATTTATAACTTTGCTAAAATAAATTATTGTTAACAAAATAATAAATTCACGTGGAACCCACTTGGTTAAAAAACTAGTCATTATATAATAGCACTTGTAGCATTTGCATGAATTACAAAAATAACCACTAACGGTTACAAAATATCAATCACTTGCAGGCAATTGAGTGGTAACAAAGTGAGAAAATTTGAAATCTCAGTGGCCGATGCAGTGGCCAAAGGTGCTGCCACTGCTGTTGCTGCAAAGTACTTTCACCTTCAAGGACAACTACTTTTCTTCAATTTTATTGCTCATTTATTTATTTATTTTTCAGTATGGGTGCTCATTTTAACTAATATTATTTACAGGTTATTACTTTATTAGCAGTAGTCCTAATGCAGGTTCTCATATTAATATCGTTATGCAATATTACTTCAAATCTAATAATCCATATATTGCATATTAAGTATCTCATTTACCCTAATTTAATATGGTGGGGAGCTAATTTTGGTTGCATAAATAAGTTTTATTTCAATCTAAAAGCATTTTTATCATCACATTAACATTTACAATTTAAAGAGAAGATCTAGAATTTAAGAGAATAGTATTTAAAAAAAAGATAGCCCTCCAACTAAGAGAGAAGATTCCTCCTTGTCCTCTCTTTTCATATTATATCATATATTATAGATCTTACTAGGGAAGAAAAATTAACTATGCCCCAAAACATGATCTTAGAAGAAAGTGCAGACCCCAATATCTCATAGAGTAAACTGACAAGAGAGAATGGAGAGGGGACAGCAAAAATACAATTGAACAACATCATACAGATTCTAAGTAATCAGTTATACCTCCCATATGATTGCCGATTGATCACTCGATGACGAAGCTAAGTATTTCCCATTGTGTGAAAATTGTAGGAACCACACTTCATCAGAATGTTCCTCCAATACCTGTTTCAATGTGGAGAAAAAAAAAATTTAATATAGTGGTACCAGTGATACATTAAAAAGAAAATTGCAAAATTATATACGAAATATTCCACTTCAATTTGTAAAATCAGATTAAAGTCCTATCACCTTATAACAAAATCAATAAATCAATTAAGCAAGCTCCAAACAAAATAAAATCCAAATTGAAAAATAATAAGCTAGATTACATGAATTTGATGAATGGACGATTGAATATAGCCAGTCTACTCTACAGAAATAAATGCAAAACATAGGTAAATTTAAACACTAATGATAATAGTTGGATTTTTATCCCCTTTTTTTTCGGGGGGGGGGGTGGGGGGTGGGGGGGAAGGGGTGTTGACAGGATGGAAGGAGCTCTAGGGTGATGGACAAAGAGAGGAAAAACCAGAGAGGTGAAATCGTACATGACAGAATAGACTGTTATGGACACACATTCCAGCTGATGCTCCTTGAGGGGAATAGCCACACACATAAGCACAAATGAGGATATATAAGAACCAAATATTGCTCAAATTCCTATAAAAATAAAAGAAGGAAATGGACAGAAGTTGAACTTTCTCAAAGACAAGTACATGAAAAAAATTTCTTTTGACAAGAATTTTCTAAAAGACAAGCCATTAAATATAACTATAAAGCACTTGTCTCTAACATAAATAGGAATTAGAAAGTTACATGGCCAATTTATCATAGACTAAGGAAATCAATGAAAGAAATAGAGGGATAATGGACTTTATGGAAAGATAGATGTTCAAGGAAATAAAGATCATTTAAAAAGTTTTGTCCACAAAACAAACTTCAAATATAACTAGGAATTAGTAGTCTAATTTAAATTGATATCAGCAAGTTAATGCAAATTAACTACAACCCTTTTATGCAAGCAATCAAATTCAAAAAAATTATTGCTTCCTCCAAAAGTATCCTCTGCAGAATCATCAATATCATTCTTTTTCTATAATCCGCAAGGAGTGTCTTGTTTGACTGAGGATAATGTTCAACAAAACTAATTATTCTAGTCACAGCACCAACTTAAATCTTAGTTTTCCAGAAATATCCAACTTCATTACATACGCATAATATTTGGTATAATGGTCTCATTCGCAATTGTTAAAGGCACACTAGAGGTGCAAGGTGCTAGGGGCAACAGCACCTCAACCTACAAAAGCCAAACAAGGTTCATTAGATGGTGCCTTTTCGCCTAGGCATATGCATCAACAATATTTTTCCTTTTCATTTGTTTTCCTTTTTTGTTAAGAAGTTATTTCAATTTGTGATCTCCACCAATGATTCAACCATATATATGATCTTACCATGTTCTCATGCACACTAAATCAAAGTAAAAGAAGAAACAAAAGAAGAAAGAAGAGCAAAGAAAATAGAACCAATTATGCAACAGGAAGAACAGGGAACAGACAATATTTCTGATTAGGTTCTTAGCAAAAAATATATATATATATATATGTCTGATCTCTCTCTCTCTCATTTGTCTTCTCTATTCTTCTAAGAAAACCATGTATGATTTCCTTTTGTCCCAAAACCCTTTTCATCCTTCTTTTTTTTTTTTTTTCTGATGTTTTCTCCAAGTTTTTGCCTTTTGTCATTAGATGATTTTGTCTCTGCACAATATTCTAGCTTGCATGAATTCACGTTCAATTGCTAGTTTGACGATAAGCATCTATAGTCCATGGGGGTGGAGGAAAAACACTATGCCTTTGTTGCTGCATGATTTGTTGTACATTTATTCCTATACTCTATAGTGAATTTATGTGTGACACAGTAATTCATCTCATGATGATATGTTTTATTTGTTCCTGCATTTTGCACCAACAGTGCACACATCTCAAAGATATTTGGTCCTTTAAATTGTGTGCTTAGGTTGGTGTATATTAAAAAAAAAGCCCAGCAAGAGATAACATTTGTGATGTATAGGATAGGGCAAAAGAAGTCAACACGAAGTCATTTAATGAAAATGAAAAAAAAAAATACAAAGGAAGTCTTTGAAATCATATCATAGAGAAAAAGGCAGGAAAGTCAACCCCACCAACTTCACATGCAATTGGCCACGTTTTGAATCTTGAGTTCTTTTATTCAAACCCCGCCATTTCTCAAGATGAAGAGATTATGATGGTTTATATGAACTTTGCAAAGGTTGTTTCCAAGCAATGAAGTGCAAGACTAAACTCAAGCATTTTTTTTTTCATATCAAAATACCGAAGGCCTATTTGGGATTAGAAAATTTGGCATTGAGGTCGCAACTTGCTTTTCGAAAAAAACACCTGTTTAGATGTTGGAAAAAGCAGTTTGAATGTGTTGTTTAGCTGTTTTGAAGCTTTTATGACTACATGTCAATATTAAGAACATAATATCATGTTAACTGCTTCATAAATTTCCTTATTTGCAAAAGTAGATAGTTTGTTATATAATCATCCTTATTAGAATTACTTACAACATTTTGCTGATTAATGGCAAAGAGGGAAAAAAAAAAAGATATAGAAAATAATGAAAGAAAGAAACAAGAAACAAACTAACCCAACTACACTTAAACAATTAGGTGTTTGTAAACAATTAGGGCGAGACATTGGCATTATGGACTTGACAAAGTTGACCCCATCTTGACAAAGTTGACCCATCTTGACCAAGTTGACCCTCTCTTTTTAATAGCCAATAGCAATGAAAGGTTCATGCATAGAATGGTTGGAAAATCATATAAGGAAGATAACCTTGTGTTTGAAAATGATCCTTTAACATGCATATGATTGCTAGAGTTACTAGAGTTGAAGAGGATATCTACAATCCTAGATCAGTAAAGGCAAAAATACAGTTTCTCATTTGAGGGCCAACAGTCCTTTTATACTTGGATGAGGAACATATTGATTTCAGGAGGAATATAAAGAAGATGAAGAAGATATTGAAACTTTGGAAGTGATCAATCTAAATTTGATAACCATGATTAAAAAGAGTATGCTTTTATTTTAGATTTTAAAAACATTAGTGCTAAGATTTTGCACGTTTCATGTTATGAATATGAGTAATATTAGACAATTATTTGTCTTATATTATAAATGCTTAATCTTAAATATTACTTTTGAACCTCATCTCTACCATACAAGTAAGGGGATATCGATTAGGTACATACAAGTATTGAAGGACATGTATGAAGGAGCGACTACTAGTGTGCGCACAGTTGGAGGAGACTCGAGACTTTCCTATCTCAGTTGGGTTACATCAAGGGTTCGCAGTAAGCCCTTACCTCTTTGCTTTGGTTATGGATGAATTAACAAAGCATATACAAAAGGAAATCCCTTGGTGCATGATGTTTGCAGACGATATTGTGTGGATAGATGAGACACAGAAGGGAGTTAATAGAAAGCTATAGTTGTGGAGGAACACTTTGAAGTCCAAGGATTTCAAGTTAAGTAGAACCAAGACAGAATACATGCATTGCAAGTTTAGTGAAGTACGAAGTGGGGATAATGAAGGAGTTAACTTGGATGGAATGGCATTGCCCCCAAAGCACCCATTTTAAATATTTAGGCTCAATCCTTCAACGAGATGGAGATTGTGAGGAGGACGTTAGCCACATGATAAAAGCTGGGTAGTTGAAATGGAGGCTTTCCATAGGAGTCCTATGTGATAACAAGATTCCCAATAAATTGAAAGGAAAATTATATTGTACGGCTATTCGACTGGCTATGTTATATGGTAGTGAGTGTTGGACAATGAAGGGACAACATGTATCGAAGATGAGTGTTGCCGAGATGAGGATGCTAAGATGGATGTGTGCTCATACTAGAATGGATAAGATACGTAATAAAAGCATTAAAGATAAAGTGGGAATCGCATCGATTGAGGACAAGATGAGAGAATGGAAATTAAGATGGTTTGGCACGTGAAGCGGAGACTTAGGGAGGCTCCGGTTTGGAGAGTTGATCACACCCTCATAGAGAGGAAGAAAGGAAGAGGTATAGCAATTACCATAGAGAGGAAGAAAGGAGAGGAATACATTATGATTTAAAGGCATCACAATTATCAAAAGATGTCACCTAAAATCTTTTAGAGTGGAAAAAAAGAATTCATATAGCCGACCCCAATTAATTTTGGAATTAAGGCTAAGTTGAGTTGAGTTGAGTTAACCTCATCTCTACCATGCACATGCTTGCACTAGGTTCTAGAAAACCTTTGTACCAAACGTTGTTTATATCTATGCTTACATTATGATCATGATCTTAGTTCACCACAAGATCTTTCAAGAAAAGCTCTTCAATGTTCAAAGCCACATGTATATAGTGAAAAAAAATAGCTTAACAAAGCCAACATATTATAAATAAATACAATTTCTAGGAAACATAAAGAGATATAACACTATCTAATGCAAAAACATATCATTAATTTGCTAGAATAATTCATGTTGAAAGATTGGGAAAAAAGAAATCGGTATTACTTTGGCCCAAATATGGTTAGAGAGTATATATATATATATACACACACACACAATCAATTATGATATTAAAACAATTTTACTACAACTATAATTATTTTTGGTCTACTTTCTCCTTTGTTCTCCTACTACTCAAATTTACTTTCTATTTTGTCTAGTGCATTCATAGATTCATGTTGGACACAACCAAACCATTTAAAACAGCTCTCTCACAATTTATCTTCAATGGTGCAACTTCTAACATTCTAAATAAACATCTTTCTTGTTCAGCCATTTCTTGTATTGTTACACATTCATCTCAATATTTCTTATCTCGACTATACTCATTTTATAGGGCATTACCTCATTGCCAAAATCTCACTACCATAGATAGCCTAATCACAATTTTATACAGGAACTTTATGGTCGGATAAGGTCTATCGGCATTGTTGTTGGACAGCCATTGAGAAAAGCACTATCTTGAATATGTTGATTAGAGGCCAACAAATTTGTTTTTAAGGTAAATTTGATGAGTTTTAAACATTAAACTCCCAAATAGTTAAACAATATATTCAAATTACTTAGCCCAAAAGCATGGGTACTTCTGCAAACTAATAATAATCCAGTCTCACTCATAAACAGACAGGAGCCTTCAACTACAAATGAAGAATGAAAAACTTACTAACTTGGGTTTCATCATTTTTAAAAATGTAATTTGATTCTTTGAGATTTAAACATACCCTTTCCATGCATCCCCCTTTATGGAGGCATTGATTGTCTATTCAAATAGGATATGTCAACTTTAAATTAATAAAAGAGTTCCTAGTAATGAAGTTGCCTTTTTTTTCACTTTTTATTTTCTTTTCTACTCTTTCTTTAGATTTCATTCTCCATAAATTTGTTTCTCACCTTCTCCATCAAACCACCACAAATAGCAAAACCTTTTTTTATTCTTTCCTCTCTTCTTTTGACTTTCTATGTTTTGAACCTCAATATTGACATAACTTCTTGCATCGATCTCTCTCTTCACTTTCAATATCTTTGTCCACTCTTAGGCAATCTCCCTTGCAATCAACACTTGCAATTTGCAAACACAAATATTCACAAAAAATCCATGTAACATTTTCATTTAAATAAGAATCATGAAAAGAGCAACTGCATAAAACAACTTCTGTCCAACTATCCGTACCACCTAAAGATGCAAATCAAAACACATGCCAAACCATCCTAAATTCAGAAAGCTTTTCATTAAATAAGGGACATGTCCAACTAGCATGAAAGGCACTAAAGACTACCCCACTGTTCAAAAATCTTCAAGAATGTTTGCTCTTGAACCTCAACCTCACATCTCAAACCTATAAGATTGTATGTCATACATATACTTGCAACATACAATTATCCTTTAGACAAGCCCCACTTGACTCAAAATTACATGTGCACACTATATTGTCTACTGTCTAACCATACCAATCTTTGCACAGTACAATGACCTGACCACTGATTTTTGGCCTCACTGTAAATGATTCTTGCACCACATCTTGCCATTCAAGTTACTGTGATTTCGATGCAGACATAGAGGAAGCATTGGTAGCTATTTCTATCTACTTTCACTTTTCAATCTTTACATGCAAGGTCCTTTAGATTAAGCCCTAAAGAATTTAGTGTAAATTAGTAGACATAGTTACTACTGTGATTTTGATGCAGACATAGGGGAAGCATTGGTAACTATTTCTATCTATTTCACTTTTCAATCTTTATATGCAAGGTACTTTATGTTAAGCCCTAAAGAATTTAGTGTAAATTAGTAGACATAGTTAAAGATAAATTAGTAGACAGTTAGATTAGTAATTTCTACAATTTCCTTCAAAGGATTGGTATTCTGGGTAAAGGCTAACAACCAAATTATACATTTGTTTACAATTATGACCACTTCCTTCAAAATTATCATTGTCGATATTAACTTTAACATTGGTTACAATTCTACCCACCCTTTCCTTTTACTCTCCAATCCGTGATCTCTTGATGGCATGGCATGTTCATGTGCATTAAATTATACTTTTTAAGCTAAATCAAAGTATTTTAAGAAAAAAAAAATCCTGTACAATTTGATCATTTCAATTTGATATTGATTTTTTTCTTATTTTTCTTTACAATAAAGATAAAGAACTTCTTAATATGCCAATATGGCAGGGGAAAAATCAGTAAACGTCCAAATCATTTGATATTTGGTTATAAAATACATAATGTCACCATATGCACACACGTTAGAGAGAAACTCTCGGAATACAGTTGTTACTAATATGTTGATACTTTAAAAGAACTTGTGACAATTAAAAAAGAAAAGAAAAAAGCATGTAGTTTTAGAATTGTTTTGTTGGGTACTAAACCCACCTTTTGGTCTAGTTTAGAATCTCTAAGAGATTCTTTAGGTTGAGTTGGTCTTTTGCAAGAACTTCTAATTCTCACTCGCAAGGAAAAGTTGCAGGATCCAATAATACAATGCAATCCAACTATTTTCTAGAAGTTTTATAATGAAACCAAGTTTTTAATTTGTTTTTGAATGCCATTACACACAGCAACCAAACCAACCTCCAAACTATCATTTGAATCCCAGAGTTCCAGCCACCAAACCAACCTCTAAACTGTCATTCCAGCCCCAAACTTCCAGCACTGGTAAAATAACAGAAGCCTGAAACTGTAATATTTCCCAATTCAATCCCGTATATATTTACCCTTCAGACTGACTTCAAACTTTCAAATATCTTGCTTCCAAGAAAAAAAACTTCCAACAACCTGGTCCCATAATTCCTAGAACTAAATATTCATGTTTTGCTCTAAAATTTCAAGGGATTTTAATACTATTCAAACTAGAAACCCTAGATTAGATAGGCTCCCTTCCTTTTTTGGATTCCCAACCCCAAATCTCTTATTTTCAAAGCCCTAGCCCACCATACAAGTAGGTTGTTCAACCTGTCTTATGTCAGATTCCCGAATTGACTGTCTTGCTTTCCCCTATTTTGACCAAAATTAATCTCGAACAATGTATCATTACTTGACACCGAACATTGGACAGGATACCCCTTAAAAATCTGGCAAGCCATGAGCTATAATTGTGGTTCTGAGCCACCACACTGCTGCATGGCCACCAGAGGAAGGAGAAAATATAATGAGGAAGACGGAAAAAGGAGATTTTCATCAATATTTCAAAAACCCACCAACCATTTACAGTGTCCCAAAATCAGATAATTAAAATAACATGTTACTGTAATAATTGAGAGGGTAAAACTTGAAAATATAGCTCTCCATGCCTATAGTGAGGCTCTTATCTTCAGATTCTTCACAGAAAAACCTCAAATGTAGACTAAAGTGCTCTAGCATCCAAGAATTTGACTAACAAGCAAGTAATTCTGTAGGACTATAATTTAGAAATCATCAAAACATAAATCCCAATTAAAAAAGTAAACTTTCCCAACAGGACAAGCACACAGTATAATCTTGAATTAAAGAAGAGAAATAAGTAAATTCTATACACAAAGCTTGATTTCCAATCAAATAATTATGTTCTAACCTGCAAAGTTCGAGAAGGAATCTGATCTCTTCCACAGTGATGATCTGTGTATAATGACATTTCGTTATCCATGGAGTTGTGAAAGATGCACGCATCTCTTTGCAAAGTAAGAGCCTGTTCAACTAAATATTCCAACCTCCTTTCAGGTATTATAACTGTTGGAGGGAGCATTTTTTGCAATTCCTCCAGCAGCTTTGACCGGGACTTCATCCTTGAATTATCTTGATTAGAAGACCCAACTGAAGCACACAGTGAAGGAGAGACAATGCAGGAAGAAAGTTCACGGATTCTGTCATTATTGATGCAAAGAGGAGCAATCTCCGTCCTCAATGTCTTTAAAGCATCCATGATTTTCTCCCCATCCAAAAGCTCAAAAAACTTGTGTTCCAATATCAGAAACGAGCCTGACTTAACTATGCTGTCATCTTTCAGTCCAATGTTATGCAATGTGACTACACTTTCATCCCAGTTGCCGTCAAGAATTTGCTGCATAAATAAATTTACTGCAGAGGAGTGCAAGGGGATTCCTGATTCCTCCTCTAAATGAGCACTGCTCTTCTTATATCCAAGAGAATATAATGCTTTGGCTATTATTCTGACAAATTCAACTCTTTTAATAACTCCTTTTGAGCCAACAACCTCTTCGTCCCCTTCAGATTGTAGGGGCCGAGCCATCAAGTCCCTTGAAGAAACAACTATGGTCTCTGTTAAAGAAGAACCGTTGGAAAGACCTCTCAACTCTCCAGAGGCTAATTTCATGCGTTTCGAGGCTGGTTCATCATCCTCTACACCTCCCATGAAATGTGCACCTCAGCCCATATAGTATAGCAACAATAGATAAACAATAAAGGAATATATATATATATATATGTGTGTGTGTGTGTGTGTGTGTGTGTGTGTGTATGAAAATCCTCCAATTGAAGAATCACAAAGAAATATCTACCTGCATAACAAAGCCAAATGAAGGTTTTTAGATTTTAAAATATTATCGGTTGTGATCGGCATCTACAGAGACAAAACCAAGGTAAATTATACTCTAGACTTTGTGTACAGACTTCCTATCAAATCAGATATGAAAAGAAGAAACAGACTAAGAAATTAAAGAGGGATTCAGAAAATAATGAACCTTACTTCAGAGAATTGAAAATAATTGCCGCCTTCTCTCCTCTTAAACTTCTTTTTCCTTCTAAATCTTCAAAGTTTCTATATCTTCAGAATTTCTTGCTTTTTCCTTCCAAAACTTCTTCAAAGTTCCATGGATTCTCAAGTTACACAGCTCACAAGTAGGTTTATTTCATCAAAATTTGATAGAATCAAACAAGAATTGGCAAATTTGGAGGGACGATCGATGAATTGAGATGTAGAAAAGAGGATAAAAACGAGGTACTGGTGCTTGGTGGATCTGGCTTTTTCACAGTGAACTGAAGAGGTTAGGGACGATTCTATGGCTTCTATGTTTTGGGTTTTATCTCGCCTTTCCGGTATATTTTTTTCTTTTTTTTTTTTTGGCTAACATGAGTAGTTTTCTTTCCCCCAAGTAATGCTTAATGATAAATTTGCTACAATTTTTTATTTTTTTATAATAAAAAAATTGCTGATTTGCTATAAATTTCTTATATTAGTAGGGTCTTTAATTGTTAGGTTTACTTACATCACGGGTCTCTAATCACTATTTATTTTTGAAATAAATAAATTTCATAAAATTTTATAACATTCATTTTGAATTGGCCGAATGCATATTTTAACATTTGGCACCCTGAAGTTTCAATGTATTCAATTTAACCCTAAACTCGTCAATTTTGTGCTCATTAGACACAAAATTTCACTTGTTATCTAAGGAGATGGTTGCGTGATTGATTGCACGCCAATGTGTCAAAATGCCACCTTAACTGAAAGTCACGTTAATGTTGTCACATCCCGTTTTAAAAAATATGACAATCTTAGAGTATAGAGAGATATAAGGTCACATAAACCCGTAGAACCTCATATATTGTGCTATATTAAGCTTAAAATACATTACTGACATTCCCAAAGTCATAGCCTGCAATTTCATTTACATATACATATATAAATTGTATACCTAAAATATATCTTTCATATTCCCATGATATACCATTCACATATCAATCATATATTCATCTCGTACCAATACATATGTCATTCCTATATTTGTCATATACCAGTAGTATACTTTTTAGATACCAGTTATACACTTGTTACATAACAATTATATACTCATCAAATGCTAATTCAATATTGAATCGTTATTACATATTATCTATCACCTTTACTATTTTATAAAATTATGATTATTTCGTTAACCAGTTAATACAATTTGTGCAACACTCATATATAATATCACCTAAATATAACCATGGAGCTCTATAACATCGGAGAACCTCAATATACTTTACCATATAAGAATATTGCGATATATCTTACCAAGTAACTCATCATGTCCCAAGTGAAGAAGGATACTTGAAGGCTACTTTGTTGAGTCTTCTAATCCCCTAAAAAACATGATCAACTACGAGGTGAGATAAACTCAATGAACATATGGTATGTTAACATAATATGCTAGCAAGTATGGAATGAACAATAAATAACATTAATGTAGGAAAGCTTATATGATATTCAATAAAAATGAGATTTTACCATTTTAGCAAAAATCAACTATTTGAAGCACAGTGCTTCCTTGTATAAAACAGAGTAGCAGCAAAACTTTGCATACTCTATTGTAAGAAATCTAGAGTAGAGCTAGGTTACGCATGCTCTTATGTCACATGTAACACATAAGACTAATAAGGTCTTATATGGCTAGGACCATCAAACCCCTTCTAACTGAGGTTCGGATACGCTCGCCCTATCCGCAGGTTTCACCATGTGCACAAGATCTGATGTGTTACCCCACATCAGTCGGGGATTTCTGCTTATCAATTTGAATCTCAATATCAAGTTTCACATGCATTATTTGGAACATATGAATCTCATATTTTATAAATATATCATGTGATCATATAAATCATATGTAGAGCTCATAGATGGTAATATGTAGTTACAACGAAATTTCAATGATATATCACATGAGGATTCAATGAGTTGTAATAGTTCAATCATTTAAGATGGAGATATGAAAGGCTCAAATGGCCAAATGGCCTTTAACAATGAACCCTAGCTCAACAAATCAACGATACTAATCAATATATCATTTATTGGTTTGTAAAGGTTCAAGAATAATTGGAGCAAGGGTAAAAGATCATGTACAAAAGATATGATGTCAATGGGAATTCAATAGGATTCCAATAACAATTTCATATAGATTCAAAGGGTCGAAATGAGGTGATAATTTAAGTTGGATGTATACAGTAATCACGTAGGCCAAATGCCATCAATGGATAACCCTAGCATAGAAATTCAAGGTATCATTCATAGATGAAAGAAAGCTAGGGTTTCAGGGTTCTCATATGAAATGTCATGATGATTAATGATAATGCACATACTATATTAGAATACCATATACTCATCTCTTCGCCTATGCTCCTATATAGTTTTCAACATAAGCAGTACGGATGTTCCTCTATTTCTTGGGCACCTTCCTTGCCTTTATTTCCTTTTGACTCTACAATCAATCATACCATTTGCATTACACTTTGAACAATACTAGAGTATCAATCTACTTTAACCTTAACTTAAACTTAAGTACTAACCCTATTATACCTAGCTTAGGATGTAGCATTGTAAACCTACCAACAAACAATCATTCCAAGTTCAATTTAATGCATACAATACACATATACACATATCATGAAGTATAGCACATGTATGCTCATTTCCATGTTATGGCCAAATAGGCCTAAGGCATTAAACCCATCACATTGTTCACTTTTTTCAATCTTATTTTCATATTCAAATAAGTTATTTCAAGTACAATTTATGTACATAGTCATAACAATTAATTCGACATAACCTTGACAAAGCAAAGGGTGGCCGAATGAATGCAAGTGTGAAACCCTAATCAGTATCATTTTATTTCTTTCAATTTATCATGATCATGCTATGGTAAGTTAAACAATTAACTCAAAATAAGTGGAAGGATTAAACCCTTAACAATTATATATAACAACAAACATGTTTCTTATGCCAATTGAATTTTTAGGTTTTTCCTTGGAAAAACCCTAACTATGCCGAAATCAAAAAGAAGGAGAAAATCAAGTTTTCTCAATCAAAGTTCAAATTGGTTCAAGATACATTAAATTGACATATGAACAAGTGAAATTTAGCAATCAATTAAATCAAAACAATTTTGGATGTATAAACCCTAAGGTAGCCAAATATGAGAGGAGGGAAAAGTTCATGGTTCTTAATCATTCTTCAAATTGATAAATGAATCATCAAATTTGCATGCTAATTGACTCATTTCATCATCCAAAATAGGAAATCAAACATTGAAATGCAAAGGTTACACTTGGCCGAATCATGGGAACTAGGAAACCCTAGGTTTCATTTCAAGGTTTTTACAAGGTTTTAATTAGTTTGAACATCATTGTTGCCCAATAAGGACCAAGAAGGGGGGTTGAATTGGTGGGGAATAAATTAATTGAGTAAGAAGGAAAGAAAAGAAGGGACACAAAGATTTATAGTGGTTCGGATTATAACCAATCCTACATCCACTCCCCAATCAACAATTGGGTATTTCACTATCTATGGAGTTTTGATAAGTTCACTCCCAACTTAGTGTTTTCAAGCTCACACCAAACATTACAAGTGTTTTCAAGGCTCACACTAAAAACCTCACAAGTGTTTTCACTTAGGCTAACACTCAACCCAGCAAGAGTTTTACAAGGATCACTCTCCCAACCTAAAAAGTATTTAATGGCTAACACTAAACCCTCTTTGAGCAATGAATGCTCTTACAACTAACACACAAAGTGTTTAACGAAAATTGAAAGCTTTGAGAAATAAATTTGCAAGAGTTTTGGTTGTTGGATAGTTAATTTGTGTCTTCAACTCATTTTGATGGGGTATTTATAGTGATCACCCATCAAAAGAGCTGTTACAAAGAAATCATAACCAAATATGCTTGCTACAGTAACAAATCCTGCATTTAATGCTGGTCAGGGCAAAATCGCGTTCGTAATAGCAATATTGCGCTCGCTATGGATGAATTGCGCTCGCTATACCCATATTGGGGTCGCGATCTTCAAATGGTTCCAACGATTACTGTCACGGGCATAATCCCGTTCGCTGCGGATGTTACCGTTGCACTTGATTTTTGCCTTATGAATGTTGCGGTCGCAACACATATATCGCGATCGCGATATACGTATCGTGCTCTGAGTCCCGGTCACGAGGCTGCCCACGAACGCTACTGGATGAATTGTTGATTTTGGCTCATGGCTAGGTAGCGGTCGCAAAAGATCAGTTGCGGATGCGACATGGCTGTTACGGGCACTATTCCTTTGTTACGGACGCAATTTAGAGGTCTGGCATATTGCTTAGAGAATTTTCTAAGTTCTTCATTTTCAAGCACTAATAGGTCATTTTATCTGAAAAATACACTAAGTTGAAATGTTAGATCAATTCAACTTGATTGCCAAGATCAAAATTGAGATTGACTTAGTTGGATTACACCACTAAGGTTAACAATCTCTCCCTATTTGATTTTGGGAATTAAGTTGGATTTGAAATAAAATGACCAAGTAAAAAGTATATTCAAATTGCCAATTAAGTTGCATTTGAATTAAGTTGAAATCTCCCCCTCAATTTAATACTATTCTCAAAGATTATAAGTTGAAGTCTCTCCCCCTTTATGAGATGATTTTCAAATTCATGCAATTCATGCCTATGCAATTCACAATGCTATGTTATCATGCTATTTCAAATTCAAATTCTCCCCCTTTGACAAGATCAAAAAGAGAATAATAATAAAAAGGAATTAGAGACAACTAATAATAATAGAAATTACAAGGAAACTTCATTTCATTGAAAGAAAAGGAACTACATAATTAAAAAAAAGAATCAAAAGAATCAAAAAAAAAAAAAAAATTCAATCTTGATCTTGTTCATCCTCATCTTCAACTTCACTAAATTCAAATTCTTTGAGATCACAAGGATTGAGTTCAAGCTTGCTTTGGATCTCAATTATATCTCCATGCATATGATCAAGGAGAGTTAGTCTTCTAAGAATTTTGTGAAGTAATTTGTTTGTTTTGGGAGGAGGAGGAGGTGTGGTTTGTGTACTTTGGTATTTGGCTCTTCCTTCTTCTCCTTGAGAAGTTTGAGAAGGATCTCCACTTGGGAGGGAGACTCTAGATTGCTTCCTAGACTTTTCCAAGACCCCAACTTCCCTATAAGCATACTCAGAAGAATTGTCTTTGGTGGGTTTAAGACACTTGGAATGGAGCATGTACTCTATGTCAAGCATGTTGGAAGTGGGATGGAGGAAAGTTTGAAGAGCGGCTTTGTTTGGTAAGGTAAGAGCACCCACATGATTAGCAATTCTAGTGATTTGGGAAGAGAGAAAGATGATTCCTTTGGGTGATTTTGCTAGATGGACAAATTGGTCTATGAGGAATTTTGCGGTTTGGATCTTATGTCCTTTGAGAAGGCCAAAAAGAAAGAAAAGGTCTTTTTGGGTTACCTTCTCATTGCCATCCCCTCTAGC
>CATKHJ010445197.1:0-11021 GCA_949750685.1 Vernicia montana | reverse complement strand
TTTTTATTATTAAGCATAAATATATGAAATAAAATAATAATTATATGAGTTAAAAATGAATAATGAAAATTGGTGTAGACTTTATTATGCGAAGTTGAATTATGGATTAATGGAGGATGGGATTAATATATTGGAGGTCCGGGTTGGACTACTATGTGTCGTTGTTAGTTAGGTTGTGATATTTATTGATTTTTCAGGGAGATTAGTCTAATTTTAGGGGAGGTACTGCTGATTTTTTGGTAAAATTTTAGAAATTATAAAAGAATAGTTTATATAGAATTTAATCGACAAATATTATTATGTTATGAGAATAAAATTTAAGGTTAGATTATAAAATAATTAATAGCGTTTGAAATAATTAGTTGATAAATTGAATCGGGATTTTATGTGTAGGGTTTGGTGAGCCAAAAGGATTGATGGTTTATATGTGGATTGAATATAAAGGCATAAGAAAATAAAGAAATGAGGATCAATATGTTGGCTTATAAAAGAAGATGTGCTTAATAAAGGTGAGTGAAAAATATACTGTTATTTATTGTATTTGAATCCTTGAATATAGTTCTTTGTAAACTACCCAAATCATGAATTATTCCTTATTCATTGAATTGAGAATACACTTGTCAATTGATAATTCTTTCATTTGTCATATATAAGTTCTATGTGAATTCTTCAAAATTCCACATGATGTGATCATTGAAGTTTCTTGTCATTGGTCTCATGAAATTTCTGTGTACTCATTGAGCTTCACTTGATGAGTTATTGTCAAATCTAATTGAATCATTGTTATACTTGTTACAAATTCCATGATATCTTTATTGAGATATATATTGATTCATTGAAAACCCTTTATATGGGAATCATATGATATTTCATATGATATGTTATTTGAACAATTGATATGAGAAATTGAGAAAATTGTTATTGTGGATTATAAACCCTCATCAATTTCCTTCAAGTAAGTTGTTTTATGTATTTGAAATCCAACCTATAGATAGCAGAAATTCCCTTTCTTCGGTGTGGGGATCACCGGACTCTGTGCACAGTGAATTGTACCTTACTAGGAGGTATTTAAATGCCCTAGCCACAAGGTCTAGCTAACCTTGTGTTATAATTTGTTATTGAAAATATGTGGTTCTGCAGTACTATACTGGATATATGAATAAAATTCACATTAAATTGGTAATAATTTCTGCTAAACTATATATGAGGATTTATGCTTCCAATGTGATATGTTTATTGGTCACTCTTACTTTACATATCCATACGTTTCTTTCATTGAAATCCATTTGGTTATTACTTCACTTGTTCATATGATCTTTGCCTCACTTGTTTAATAATTTATGTTATGAATCTATTGATTTCATTTGATTCAAATACAAGTATGAACCCTAAATATTTTTGTAGCCATCGTTGAATACCAAATCACACAGTTTATAGCAGTATATTCTTTACTCACTAGGTTTTATACTCACCCCACTCTCTTAATTTTTACAGGAAGACGGTAAAGTAGTAAGGGAATTTTCTAGTATTCATTTAAGATCAGTGCAAGGAAGTGAATTTATTTTGTTATGCACATATATGTAACGGTTTATATTTTAATGGTACGTATATATGTTAAATTTGGATGTTTAATTCGTTAGTTGCTCCATAGTCATTGGAAGACAAAAGTTATTTAAATGATATAATTGTGTAAAGGAAATGTAGTTTTATGAATGTATGTTGTATAATGACGATAGATGACTTAAAAAAATAAATCTCAATATGATGGTAAGAAATATGTACAAGCTAATTGATAAATAAGAATGATGGTTGATATGAATGAATTAATTGGAATTATAGTGTGAAGTGAGTACATACATAGCAGGTTCTGATCTTAGGAAGATTTGTATATGTTATTTGTAGTTAGTATATGATACCATATTGGATTGGATAACAGGTAAGAGTTCTATGGGTTTTTGGTAGCTTTAGGCTTACCCATGCCCTAGAACCGTCATATCCCAAAAGTGGGATGTGACATTTCTGATGGCAGCTGTCCTAATAATAAATCTCCCAATCATCACCATCAAAATCTCTACTGGTGGCTCTTTAATAGTTCCTAGATCATCCCAGAACGAGACATCATCACCTAGACTCGGGTCATCATCAAGATTTGCCCCATCAATCCTTAGGCTTACTAGATCCATCGATCTGTCATCTATACCCACTTGTAGCTCTTCTAAGGACACTGAAAGAATCATCTACCTCTTTAGATCTTACCAATTTAAGGAAGAGTACACCATTTCTTCCTCACTACACATGTTCATACCTAGGTCAGTAGCTTACTTCCACCTTGCTTACTCCAAGCTTATCTAATCCTTTTCGCATTCTACAATGTCCTCAGTTATGACCTTAAGTCTGAAGCTCGTCTCATGCTCACTTTGCTTACCTAGTTGAATCACGCCCGTTCATTTGCTTACTCTTGCTCGCTACATAGTTCACATAATCCTCTCCATGTCATGTCTCTTCATCATTTTTATTATTTCCCAATATCACCTCGCATTGTGGTTCAAAGTACTACCTCTAACAATTCACTTCGGTTTTTTTATGGTCCTTCGTTAATCCTTCTATTTTGTCACCAACCTTGTCATAGTCTAGCAAGTCTCACTCTTACATCCTCATCACCAAAAATCTCTTTCTTATCCATCTCAATCATCTACCATAATTGTCAAACCCTGGCGTATTACATGTACAGAGAGCTCACATTTGTATGAATATACATGGCTTTAAATAGCTCTGTGACATGCACTCCTATCATATGCATGCACAACAAAAATGGACCAATACACTCTATCCTTAGCCTCCATAAAGTAGTTTAAACAATAATCTTTTGTCTCATTCAACTCATGCATGTTAGGCCAAATCAACTTTAGGACTTCGATGTAAATCATTAATGGAAATTGGTCTTTCTTGTTCCATTTAATGATCACAAATATTTCTTGGTGCCAATTTGGACATTAAGAAATATTAATTATCTCATTTTTCCATACATGCATGGCTTACCTCAGCCTTCATATAATAAAGAATTTCTTTTTGTTGAGCAGCCATTCAAATGTATAAATTGTGGCAGCTTGAAAGCTCTCATAAGTATATTCCTTGGACCCCATATGTCTTCATTCTTGGATGGCTTGGAATAAAGTCTACATCGAGCATTTACTTCGTACATTATACTATTCGATCCATAGTAGAGTTGTAAGCCAATGCTTACTTTACCATGAAAATTCAACATAAAGATTCAATCTCGTCCCATGCAAAAAAATGATCCACTTAAATATGAGAAAGTCAGACAATATCCCTATGATAATATCAATCACCTGCATGCAAGCTTCTCACATCCCATGATAGGCTGAGCCACACAATCAACACTAATTAAATGATGCACAAGTCCATCATTGTCCATTGCCCTTATCATTTCACTCGGCCACACCAATCATTACAAGTAATATATCATAGGTCGATCTACTTCAAACAAGAGAGCTTCAAAAACACATTCTTCCATCAAGGCTCGTCCATTTGGTTAACATTTCCATGTAATCGTTGTCCATGCAAGAGCATACATTATATTACTCAAGTTATGTAACATCATGCACGACCATGTTCATGCAAGGACAAGTCTCATTTGGCCGAAGTTTCACACCACGTCACAGTAGCTCATGATTAATTTTTTGCTTTGAGAACACACAGGCCGATCACTAGCCTCTCCATGGTCAACCTTACAATTTGGTATCTTTTTATTAAATGGTTCGGCCCAGACAATATTGTTCAGGAGTAACTCCATTTTTTTTTAATTTGTTTTTACTAGTAATAAGTCTGAGCCTAAATTAAATTCTTACTAAATGCTAGGCCATTAATAGAATTCCAAGATTTCTCTTCTTTTTTTTTTATAAATATATTTCTTGTTATATGGCCGTTCTCTTTAATATAGTTGGTCATTTCCTTAACCTCGGCCTCTTGATAAATAGGGGTTATGTTCTAACCAAAATACTCATTAATCATTTGCTCGGCCACATAACCAATTTCTATATATTTAAGATCAGCCTCAACATGGTCATTGCATTTGAATTTTTTCTATTTTGACTTCTTGTTCACTCGACCTTGGTTGTTTTATTGAAAGACTCACACCTTGAGCATCATTGGACTTGTTAGAAGGTTGTCCATATTTTTTCCCTCTAGTGTATTCATAAATCAGCCGAGAAATCATCACATGTGAGCCGACCCTTATCATAAGTGGGCTCATCATTGGATTCATATAGAGATCATCCATATTCTTTCCCTCGAATATGATTATAGGTTGGCCCAGAATCATTACATATGGTAGAATCATTACATATGGGCCAACCCTATTATAAGTGGGCCAAGTTCGGTCATTACATTTTTTCATAAAAAACATTGGTGTTTTCATCAATCGATCGTGTATATAGGCTATTAACTTGTCTCTCAAGGTCAATCGGCCTATCCATGTAATATGAATAATAGTTGTTATATATGGGCCGATCATAGGGCGTCTTTTGTCCCCAAGATCAATCGGTTCATCAGTTTCACTCAAGTGATTTAAGTAAAAATTATTATACTTGCGCCAACCATAAAGATAAGAATTATTGGATATAAGTCGGTCATAAGGCATCTCTAAATTCTCAAGAGTTTCAAATAAAGTATAATCTTTAAATTAAGAAGTTGAAAACTTACTAGCCCAATAGGTGCCCTTGTCTTGTCAAACCATTGGATCAATTCTCAACGATAAAAATTGATCGGTTGTTGTGTTATATGAATGACCACTCCTAGTAACTTGATATGCCGCTTTATGCAAACTTTTCTTGTGAATTGGGCCAACTCACTATAAATTATGATCGGCTGTACTCCTAAAATAGCCTCCCATCGATCAAGACAATTATCCAATTTTACAAAGGAATTTTCTAAATTCTTTCGAGTAATTAAATTTTCTTTAAAAATTGGCCGAAAGATTTCGGTCAAAGTATTGGATATGATTTTTGCAATATTCGAACTTGAATCATGTTACACTATTCTTCCTAATTTATGGATGGGCATTTGGTGGTGTTATTCCCAGTACTAAACATCTTCTTGACTTAGAAAAGGTCCCATTAGGGGTGTAAAAAAGATATTAACCCTAAAATTAGCTTGAGCATATTAATTAGAATTAATACCTTTAGATTATTTTAATTAGGGGTAATTTATTTCAATTCTGTTAATACTAGATTAATTAAAAACTGTCACATCCCACTTTTGAGATGGACGGTCCTAGGGCATGGGTAGGCCTAAAGCCATCGAAAACCCGTAGAACCCACTAACATTGACAAACAAACAATACACCAGTGGAGTGCCGATTGTACCCCCAACACTTTCCAAGATCCGAAACCTACATAAAACTACACTTCCAAATATTTCTACCCTTATATCCTCAACTTCCCATGCATAATCAATATCTTCACATTCATCAACTCAATACACTTATAATACTCAGATATAGATATATATATATCATTAAACAACTTTAATATTTTATGTCAGCTATATACACTTTTCACATATTCAGTACTATATACATTACACTTAATATACCATGGAGCTACTAGAAAACTAGACCAATATTACATATAAATGATTTCTCATAAACCTTTATACAATGATCAAAACAAAATATCTTTCCCTTACATTAGACACAAGCTTCAAACGAATTATAATACTTGAGCTTTCTTGTAAACTTTTATCCTTGTAAAAAAAATGGAAAGGGGGAGTGAGTAAAACTCAATGAGTGAATGCTATACTACCATACATATGGGTTCGGTTACAAATTGATTCACAATGAGAATCGTATGTTCATTGAGTTTAGCAATGATAACAATAACAGTGAATTTCTTTCAGGATATAGAAGCAATGAGGGAAATTAATATATATGAACAATTCAAATAGAATCAATAACAATGACAATAGGATTCGGCAGAAATCTGTATACACTAGATGAGCACGAAATTTATCATCGCTACTCATCAACATTACACTAGTGGCAGGGGCTCTTCTTGCGGAGCAATACTACAACATAAGGTTAGCTAGACCTTACAGCTAGGGCGTTCAAATCTCTCCTAGCAAGAGTCAATACATCGTGCACAACGTCCGGTGTTCCCTACACCAAAAAAGGGGATCTCTGCCCTTGGGAACAATAATAATGTACCATTTTTTGGTACCTTATACAATGATCAATTTACAATATAAAAGGTTCAATTCAAATTTTAGCATATCAATTCAAGTAGGAAAAAGAATTATGTGAACAATGGATCAATAGGATTATCTAGGAATCCAGAGCAATGTACAATTTCAATAATTAGGCATTACATTAAGTTCAGGTAAAGTTTAGTTTCAATAACAAGTTAGAATGCAATTCAGGTTCATGTATTCAAGAATGAGGTCATTTAATTTTCAAGGAACATTAGGCTTTAGTAAACAATGAAAGCAATATAGATGATACCATATGCATAATAGTATAGAAAACACTCACTTTAGCATAATAGCACTTCTATTACTTCTTCACTGTAGTTAGAATTGGTGATCCCAGACTTCTTGGTCTCCCTTAACTCTCGTATCACTTCGAGGAGCTACAATTATTTAATTACGTGTTATTATTTTTTAACTGTAATTAATAACTATCGATACATATTTATTCTTTAATCTTAATTTAATAGCCGTTAGCTAATTTCTTTGTTAATTCACATTATTGAATTGAATTTCCATTAATGCCAAACTGAAATATTAATTACAATTTAATCCCTTATAAATGTCAAGATTGCCTCTTAATCCCTAGTAATAATTTATTTATTTTCGATACTTAATCATTTCAATTTCCTCAAATTTCACTTCTTTATATACCTTAATTAATTCATTCTCCCCATTTTTCTTTATTTGGCCGATCCATTATCATCAAATTCTCATTTCTTCTTTTTCAATTCAATCATATTACTACAGTCTAACTTTAATTTAACTTTTAGTAGGCTTAATTAAACTTATTCTCTGTACATGCAATAATTAGATACACCATCAATTTTCTTGTCTTGATTAAATTCTAAATTTAACTCTAGCTATAATTATTGTCCATTTAAATTCCTAAATGAAACCTCAAAGTTTCTTAAGGTAACCAAGAGTAATAACCCCATCAATTAATTTCTTCTTCCTCCTTTTCATTATATGGTCGAATATTTTATCATCCAACTTTAATTAAAATCTTAACTCCATTTCAAGTTCAATTTAGACTAATTAATATTTTTTTAAATTTAAACCGGACATTTAAACACCTAATTAAACTCAACCCTACCAATCTAATTCATGTAAAACTTCCTCACCATTTTTCCTTCCATGGCCGGATATATTAATCCCAAAACCTTAACCAATTCCTTGTTAATTTAAGTCCTCTACTTCAATTCAATTACCAACTCACCTAATTAAGCCCATTTCATACTTATTTAAGTTAAGAAATTAAATTATTAAATTTCCCATAATTTTCTACCAAACATAAGCTAGGTTCTTCATTCCATGTTCATCAATTTCCTAATTGCTCATATAGATATTCAATTAAGTTCCCATTAAGCTTATTTGTACCAAGGATTGAAATTATAGGAATTTACTTCAAAATTTCCCATCCACTCGAAAAAACTAAATCCCCAAAGTCCAACAATTTCAATTAATTCAACAATAATTAAAAATTCGCACTCCTAGGTCTAAAGAAGGAGTTGAAACTCTAAATTACCTTTAAAAGTCTTTAATTCATTGCTTGATTTTATAATTTGGCCGAGAGTCCTTCAATTCTCTTCACCTCCTTTATCTTCTCGGTTTAGCTAGGAAAATGAATTTGCAAATGATTTTTTTTTTTTAATTGTCTTAAGCAAGTTAAACTTATCTATATCCATGCATTTAGTGAAATGCAAATGATTAACTTATAAGTCCTCTACACTTATAAGTTAATCATTTGCATTTAGTGCAAATGATTAACTTATATATATATATATATATATATTCATTCCTTATCTTTATTCCACAACCATGATTTTACTATTAATGAGCTTAATTACCACTTCCTCCCTCTCTTTCATATTTCCTTTCAATTGAATCCTCATTTCTTTAAATTAAGTCCTAATCTTTTTAATTTATCCAATTATAATACTCCAGGGCTAATGATACTTATTCCCTTATTTAATTAGCTATTCACTCTTAACTAATAATCATATTTATATACTTAAATTTATTTATTCACTTCAATTTTCCCCTAATTTCGAGTTACACCCTATTAAATTAAGGTTTTAGGTTCCTAATCCAGGTTCCAATAAAATTCTTGTTCTAGGGTGTTATAAAAACAGTGCAATTATTTTACCTAATCTATGGTATATAGGCGTCAAAGCATCATCAACTTTCAATTAGGGATCTGTGCAAGTAAATTAACCTGAATTTTTGGTATGTAGGTGGCCGGCGCCTGTTGCGTCCAAACTTAAACCACAATAATCACAAGTATACGAGGTAATTGTAGCTAGAATGAGCACCCCAAGGTCGTATCCCTCAAGGAAGATAGAGATGGGAGAAGTAATTTAATTTGCAATTATCATGAAATATAAATTAAAACCTAAACACTCTAATTCAATTGGTTGCTTTGAGAATTATATTAAAAGAAATGATTGCAAGGGAAAATGTGAGAATATAGAAAAAAAAAATGAAATGATTAAGAATATTAATATAAAAAGGATTGTAGGGCATTCAACTTCACCAAATTGATGTATGGTTTCTTAGATTAAATGATTAGAATTATGTATATGAATAAATAGAATCCCTTATTAACCTAATACGCCTGAGTTAATTAAGAGTCCTAAGAATTCTAATTAAAGCACACACATGCATAGGATTAGTTGTTGGTTAGGCAGACAAATCTAAGTTCATTGTTCATATTTTCCAGTATTAATCTTCTCCATCAGGTTCTTCAATTAATACTTAGGTTATACTAAATGGTGGTCAAGCATAAGTATATGGCATCAAAGAATTGAACAATGACATACAATCCTAATTTATTCATCTAAGCAAACCATAACAATCAATAAGGATCCATTTAAACCCTAGAATAAAAGAAATTAGTTCATGGTAAAAGATAATGAAGATCCAATTTGATTAAATTCAAAAGTATACATTTGCATAATGAAAATTTAATGTATAAAGTAAGAAATACAAAACCCTTAATTAAAATTCCTTGAAGAGTTGTCACTTTCTTCAAGAACGTTTCACACCATAAATCAATTTTAACCTAATTATAAAAATGTAGAAAGAAAAGAGGAATGGATGATGGAAACCCTAGGAGAACTTTTAGAAGTTGTCACACCTTCCCTTCCCCTTGGATTTGTATATGAAATGTTGGCTATTTCCCCTCTTAAAAATGACGTCTTGGGTTTTTATAACAAAACCCTCATTTCCTTTCCTTGTTGAAAAAGTCCATTTTGTCCTTCTGTCAAGGTAACACGAGCGTGTACATGTGATTGCTAGACTTGGATGAATTTACTTATTTGAAAGACATAGGAAGAAACACAGGCTTGGAACCAGGCCGTGTAACAGGCTGTATAGAATTGAATTGAGCTCCATGGGCATGTGTCTTCCTTACATGAACGTGTAAGCCTGAAAAGCTTTCAAATTGCACTTTTTCTAACACTATTCCATCATCTAATCCAAAAATACCTAAAAACATAAAAAGAAACAAAAAGACTCGAAAATACATTAGAAGATAAATAAAAATAGATAAAAATAGACTAAAATACTACCGTAAAAACACTGTAAAAATGATCATAAACACTTAGCTTTTTATTTGTCGTCAAGCAAAACACCCCCACACTTAATTCAAGTGATCATAAAAACTAAATAAACAAGATAAAACAAGAATGTAAAGGTTTTAAGTGAATTTAAGCTCAAGCCAAGCCAAAAATAATTAAACAACCTTATACTAAAGAATTGAAATATTCAACCAAAAAGGATTAACTATCAAAACGATGAACAAGTGTTCACTCCCTTACCATATACTCAGATGTTTAAGAATAGAAATAAAATCACTCAATCCAAACATGACATGAAATTACCATAAGTTTGCATTCTAATCTCCACTACCCAATCACACTGGGCTTTTGAATCAAAAGGTCTTTTAAGGGTTGTAATGGGGATAGGGTCAAAGTGTGAGAAAAAGAAAATTTAAGCTAATCCTAGAATCTAAAAGCATATTCAATAATAGGCCAAAAATATTCCTAATTCAAAGAAATAGCTCCCAAAATAATGAATGTGTCTATTCTTCAAAATAAAATAATGAGTATGCATTAAAACAATGCTTGCTTATTCTCTTTTTTTTGTATTTTATTTCAAGCACATTACTCAATACTTACATAAATAAGTACACAAATGACATATTATAAGGTATATCCAAAATTAAATACCTTCAATTTCCAATATGAACCCCTTCAAATGTATCAAATATGCTCTTAAACCTTAGGATAAAGGTAGAAAAGATCAATTCAAGGTTTAATAGCATATTTTATAAGTTAATAAAGAAAAATAGTTCAAGCTCAAAAGGCTAACTAATTGGAAAATTGACAAGGTAGGCTAATGTAAGTGTAATACCCGAGATATCCATAGCCCATTTGAGCTATGAAATGATATAGAATATATGTATTCTATATATAGTGCATGATAGTAATCATAATGGGAATGAATCGATGCAATTGTTCATGTTGTGTGTATAGTGCTCGGTATGGATTTTTGAATGTTGTATGAATTTTTATATGTTTATTTTGATTGAAAGGGGTAAAGTATCAATGTTAATAGTGTATATTATGATATGGGAAGTGATTTAAAATTTTTCTAGTGAAAAAGGATCGAAGGAAAATTATGGGAAAATTTTACGGTTCGGGAATTGTCTCGGTTGGGCCTTAAAGGAAATTTTTGGACTTCCAAGCCATTGCAAG
>CATKHJ010444918.1:0-11128 GCA_949750685.1 Vernicia montana | reverse complement strand
CACATTAACATTTCATTTGGAGATATCATAGCTCAAATGTCTAAGTATATGAAGTGTCTTAAGGAACATCTTTCCAATAGGCAAAATTTGGAAGGAATGAAAGTCATTACACTTACTGAAGAGTGTAGTGCTATAATCCAATACAAGATTCCACCAAAACTAGAAGATCCATGAAGTTTTCTATTCCTTGTGTAATTAATGATTTTAATTTTGATAAAGCTTTATATGACTTAGGTGTAGGTGTAAGTTTAATGTCCTTGACTATGTGGAGGAAATTGAAGCTTGGAAAGTTGACACCTACTAAAATTTCCTTACAATTAGCAGATAAATTCATTAAGCATCCAGTTAGGATTATAGAGAATGTTTTGGTGAAAGTTAGGAAGTTCTACATTCCTATGGACTTCATTGTGCTTGAAATGAAAGAGGATACTAAAATTCCTCTAATTTAGGGAAGACCATTCTTAGCTACAGCTTGTGCACTAATTGATGTAAAGAATGTCAAGCTACTCTTAAGGGCTGGAGAGGAGAAAAAGGAATTTATCATTGCCAAACTGATCAAATCTCCTTCTTTTTAAGAGAACTGTAAAAAAGCTGATATTATTGATGAGGAAGCTAAGAAGGTACTTGAGAAAGAACATCCAAAGAAACCTTCAGATGAAAATGTTGAAAAAAGATTTTCTGAAAATTTCAAAGATTCATAACTCAAATCACTTGTCAAGGGAGATTTTTTGCCCAAAAAGATGATTCAAATTTTGTATGATTCCTCTTTGATGAAAATCTAACTATAGTCAAGCTAAAGACTACAAATTAAGCATTTTTGGGAGGCAACCCAAATTTCAAACTTTTTTACTTCTTTTAATTTTTATGTTCTTTTCTTTTCTTTTCTTAATTGTTTGTTTCTTTTTTATTTTAGTGTTTGTGAGTTTTGTAGGAAAATTAGGGAGGTAAAGGAGATTACTTCTCAAGCATCTCGCTTGAGACAACTGAAGAAGTCATGCTGGTGACTATAAGCCAAGCGCTTTTTGGGAGGCAATCCAAACTTTTTTTTTATTTGGTTTCCTTTTGTTTATTTGTTTGTTAAATTTCTCTTTCATTTTCACCTAATCAATTAGATATGGAAGCCACTCTTGCAACACTCAAAAATAGGTTTCCAACTCTTCCCCGAGATGTACTCAGGAAAAATCTACATATGCAGATTGGAAAGGATGATAACATTTAGGCGTCTAGGTCTTCCTGGGCATATCCAGTGGATTATTGAAGCCAAGGTACGAGTAGCAGGAGAGTTTGATGACTCTTTTATTAAACATTTACTAGGAATGAGAAGAAGTTCTTACTCGAAAAAGAGAAGAGCTAGGAGAATGGGAGTCTGTTACAAATGCGCGAGATAGAATTGTAACACACTGTGAACCCTTAATTTTGCACCCTTCTATACCGTATTGAGCCTTCAAGACAGTACCCAGGTCCTGAAAACTGAAACGTGTCAAAAAGGGTCGAAAATGGGCCAAACAGGCTATTACGGGGCCTATCACCGTATAGGCCAATGCGGTGACCGCATAGCCATATGCGGTCACCACTTCATGACCGCATACTACCATGCGGTCACCGCTTCGTTTTTTGCTATCCCACATTGAAAAATGTGCAGTCTGACCTTCTGCTCTCTTCCTATATAAACTACACCCCCCCCCCCTTTCAGCTCTCAACATTCATCACTTGCTAAATCAAGCTAATTGATTAAAGGCAAGCAGTTTTTAAAGCTTGGTTCGTAAAGAACCTGCCTTTTTAGTTTGAAGTTTTTGGGTAGTCGTTTCGAGGTTTCTCTCTTAAATCAATTTGAGAGAGTCCTAACAACGTCGTCCTAGTAGCCATTCTAAGTCTGTTGTTTTGCCAAGTCGATAAGGTGGAATTGCGATCCGACGCCATCCGAGGCAAACCGCCGCCCGCCGACCGAGACAAGTCTCCGCCATCCTAAGGTATTTATTTTCTTTTCCTTTCTCCTTTTCTTTTATTTATTTATTTATTTGTTTTATTTATCTTAGTTAGTTAATTAAATTGGTTTATCTAGGTTGTTAGTTAATTAAAATCTGAAATAATTAATTCAACTTGGTAAATTAATTAGGTTAACTAATTAATCAACCCACCTTTTAATCAATCAATCTGAAACATGATAAAAGGCTCAGACTAAACAAACCCCCTTCGCAAGAAGGGGAAACTACGTAGATTTTAATTCCCATTCAAAAGGATACGTAGGCATGCTTGTCTAAAGCATCAAATCCAATTACAATAAACTTTCCTCCTCTTTCACCTTTTTCACATAGTTTAGGTTTTGTATTTTCATTGCTTTCTTTATTTAATTTTGTTATTTCCTTTATTGCTTTACTTTACTTTAATTCATGCATTATATAATTGTTCATGCATTATAATTGTTCATGAAATCCATTTTAAGCCATTGTGTATTAAATTTGCCAAACCAATTAAATGAACCGAAAACCTAATCCCCGAATCCTCTTTGGTAATTGAGGACTAGTGCACTTTTTCCATTGGAATATAATTAGAGTCAATCAATTAGTTTTTTCCTTAAAATTTTTCAAATAAAATAAAATTAAGGTGGCGACTCCCAAATCCATTTTCAAAATCAACCAATCTGAACCTGAGGGTTTCATCGTGAGTTCAAACTCGAATGAGCATTTCAATCCCCTCTAGCAGATCGGACCGGTGCTCGGGCAAGGCCTCACAGTTGGTGACTCCACTAGGGACTGATTCTTTTTATAAAAGACAAGTGGACTACCAATTGGTTTAAAATCAAAGTTTGGCACTTTTAATGCAAAAATGGCTTTCATGCATCACTTGCATAGGCTCATTGCCTTTCAACCTAGATTTCTTAGGAAAACAATGGATAGAAAAGTAGCATCGAGTGGGCAACCTTCCTTAGGTCTGCTTGCCGATAGTGAAATCATCCATTCTGTAATGTTTACGAGTATGCACGTACTGTTGGACCCACGCGAGGCTCTTTGATTCACATATGGTTAGGTATATCGCTGCTCCAGTGTGACGGGTACCCTATGCAAGCCACATTTTCCCTTTCGTGTAATGAACCTAGAACCTGACCTTAGGTTGTATGTATAATAAGCAAAGCCTTGTACAATTGCATACTCATGAAATATTTTTTCTCATGCATATCATGCACCCATGATGTATAAAACAACATGCATTCATCTCAGACCTAGGTTAAACTTTGAACTGATAAAGGGTCAAATACTCTCACCTTGATCCAATTACCTTCAGCCCAACATAACACCCTTCGGCCCAACACCCTTGGTCCATTACCTTCAAGACCGACCTATTGCCCAACACCCATAAGCCCAACACCCGTAACCCATTACCTTCAAAGACCAACCCATTATCCCTAAGTCCAACAACCTATGGCCCAATATACCCTTAGATCCTCAAAGCCTAATACTTTTGGCCCATCATACTCAAAGTCCTATGACAGTTGACCCACAATACTATATGGAATCCTTTTCCCTCAGAGTCTGTATACCCCTACCCTCATGGCCAATCCAATTGACATGGCTGCCCTGACTATCATTTTTGCCTCTTCCTACCAGAAAGGACCATCATTTTTGCCCCCTCCTACCAGAAAGGACCATCAATCTATCCAACCATCCTACCAAAAAGGACCATCAATCTATCCAACCATCCAATCAGAAAGGAAACCTCTTCTTATTAGAAAGGACCACCACCTTACCCTACCCATCACTATGTGGATGACTGACCCCACCTTACCCTATCCATCACTATGTGGAAGACAGATCCCACCTTACCCTACCCATTATTATGTGGAAAACAGACCCCTCCTTACCCTACTCCCATCATCTTTTCATATCACCGCCAACCACTCATTGGGTTTTCTATGGTTTTGCCTTAAGGTACCAATGGCCAAAATGATAGATACCATGGACACCATCCTTAAAAAGCAAGAGGAAAGGCTCCAAGCTATTCTTACCTCCGCTCTGAATGCACACCAAGCCTAAATTGAAGAACAACGAAAATTTATCATTGAGGAAGTTCAGACTATGATTAGCCAAACCATCATTAATTCAACTAACCTAAAGCCAGTTTTGGACCAGATCACCCTAAATATGAACCAGGCCAATCTTGTTCCGATCCAAACCCATGATAACACTACTGCATTATCTAAAATAACCATTGACCTTACAGATAAGGGAAAGGCTGTTGCTGGTACCCCTCAACCCAGTGAAGTTCCAAACATCACTACCCAATCTACTATTTCCTCTTTTGCGAATCCTTTTCAAAAGAAGGAAGCTTTCTCTCACCCTGACTTGAGAACATTCATGAAGAAACTTGAAGCTATGGAGAGAACCATCAAAACCTTAAAGCATCGCAATGAATTGATTGATATGGATAGCTTGACCCTCTTTCCTAATGCCAAGCTTCCTCCAAAATTCAAAATGCCTGAACTGAAGAGTTTTGATGGAACCTCTTGCCCTAAGACCCATTTGAAGATATATGTGGGGGCAATGCAACCTTTGGGACTTAACAATGAGCTTCTTGCTCAGTTGTTCCAACAATCCCTAACCAGTGCAACTAAGAGATGGTTTTTTTTACTGGACAAGAGCCAAAAGAGAACATGGGATGATATCTGTAATGCTTTTGTCAAACAATATCATTACAATACTGAAGTAGATGTCACCCAGTGTGATTTGGAAACCACCAGACAACTTTCGAATGAGTCTTTCTCCATGTTCCTTACAAGTTGGAGGGCTAAAGCAGCTCAAATGGTAAACAGACCAACTGAACAAGAACAGGTGGACATCATTATTAAGAACCTACTTCCAGCCTACCAAGCCCACTTGTTAATCCAATACCTGTCCACCTTCAAAGCTTTGGTTGTGACTGCTTCAAAGATTGAAGATTGCATACAGATGGAATCATTTCAAGATGAATTCTCCACCACTGATCTGAATAGTGATGAAGAATCAGAACCCTATGACCTTTGAGGTTAAGACCGATATGCCACCTTCCCTTTCAAGCTGAATCCATCATTGTAATTCATGAATCTTCACCAAAGTGGAAGCCAGACCCCACCTCATCCCACCTCACCTCTGTTTAAGTAGCATTTTATGGAGGAGTTAAAGCTCAACTGATCTGGCTTGTCTGAGATTGAATCCAAATCCGAGTCTGTGTCCAAAATCCAAATTTAAGTCTGAATCCATGTTCAGAATCCATGTTCAAAGTCCAAGTTTGAGTTTGAGTTTGAGTCTGTCATTCTTGTATTATTCTTCTACTTTATACTATCTTCTCCTTTTGCAATAAAACATTTAATGTTTTTGTGCACTTTTATTTTCCCATCTTTATTGTTTAATCTAAAGTAGTTATGTCTAAAAAAAAAAGATAAAAAAATCAATGGATTTTGGCAAATATTTGCATTTCACCATGAAATCTACCATGAATGGGAAGAATCAAAACTTGAGGTATTCTTGTGCTTACATCATCAGCAGCCGCTTCACTAACTCCCAACCAAAGGATAGTCAAGACAATAGAGAACAACAAGTGGTGATCTTTTCAGTTAGAGCAGGCGAAGCTAAAGACAATCCAATGAAGTTACCCATTGCACTTTTAGGTAATCAAACATAACACCTCAATAAGGGGCAACAATCTCAAAAAGGACCTGATATTCTCACAAGATTTCTCCCTAGATCTTAATGGAATTGTCCAGATAAAGGACAGAGCCCCAATATGAAGGAAAGCAATAGCCCAAATCATGGTGGAATAATTTTTAAAATGCCAAAATTCATTGATTAGCTTGCTAAGTTGAAAACATGAAAGGGCGACTTAGGTAAAAATTAGAGCAAGCTCGTCGAGTTGAAAACCCAAAAGGGCGGCTCGGGCAGAAGTTAGAGCTAAAAAAATAAAAAAAAAGTCATCATAGTCAAATCATTCTGTCTCTAATGTCCTCATCCTACATTAAGGGCATATTTTCCAAAGTTATCATCCTCTGTTAATCCCTCAATTAGGGCTCATCTTCCGAATCTTCTTCTGTCAGTCCATCATGGTCATGTCTTCCATATCATCTTTTGTCATTATCTTTCTAAGTTATCACCTTTTTGTCAATTTGTCACGTTGCCCTTATCATGCATTAGGGGCATATCCTTTCTATCATCTATCACGTCTCTTAGCTCAAGCTGCTAAGTAGCCCTTATCATTCATTAAGGGTATATTCTTCAAGTTGTATGTCAAGTCTTTTAGCTCAAAAAGCTAAATAGCTCCTTCATCAATCAAGGGCACGTCTTCTGAGTTGTTGTCCAAAAATCAATCTAGTGTCTTCCCAAGAGTCATGTCACTCTAAGAGTCTCTTCAATCTCAGACAATAAGATAAGTTGTGCTTGTTTTCTCCATAAATCATGCTACAATAGCAAAATCATACAACCTCCCCAACACCTTTCAAAAGGTCCAACCTACCATCCTTTCAAACCTAAGTCTCATTGGAAAAATCTCATCTTCCAAGGGCCAAGCTCACCAAAAATCCTAAGTTTCTCAAAACCTCATGATCCCTGAAGCCCAATTTCCTTAGCAAATCCAGAGTAAAGCTATGAATTCCAAGACCTATCATCCTTAAGCTGATTAAAAAGGGCCTGAACTAGTCAAAGCCCATCCCATGCTTCTTTAACAAATCATACAATCTTTCCAGATCCAAGCAAAATCAAAGGGCAAACCAACTGGTAAATCACCTTCAAAATCCATGTCTAGAGGCATACTCTTAACAGATGGGTCACATAAAAGCCAACCCTCAATCTTCTCCTTTTGAAAAGGCCAAACCTGACTAAGCCTTCCTATTTAATTTTCTCTAAAGCCAAATCTGACCGAGCCTTCCCACCTAATCTTCTCCAAGGCCATACCTGACCGAGCCTTCCTACCTAATCTTCTCCAAAGCTAAACCTGACCTAGCCATCTAGAATAACCTTCCAAGCCACACCTGAATGAGCCTTCCAAGATGACCTTTCAGGCTAATCCTGACCGAGCCTTCCCACCTAACCTTCTCCAAGGCCATACCTGATCGAGCCTTCCAACCTAATCTTCTCTGAATCTAAACCTGACCTAGCCATCCAGAATAACCTTCCAGGCCACACCTGAATGAACCTTCCAGAATAACCTTCCAGGACACACCTGAATGGGCCTTCCAGAATAACCTTCCAGGCCACACCTAAATGAGCCTTCCAGAATAAAATTTTAGGCCACACTTGAATGAGCCTTCCAGAATAACCTTCCAGGCCATACCTGACCGAGCTTTCCAAGATAACTTTCCAAGCTAAACCTGACCTAGCCTTCCATGATAACTTTCCTGGCCATACCTGACTGAGCCTTTCAAGGGCCAAACCTAATCGAGCCACTTTTCATCAGCCTTTGAAGAATGACCTCATTCTCCAAGGCCAAAATCTGACCTAGCCTTAACTTTTTTCTAAAGACGAATAACCAAGTCACTTTTCATTATCCTTCCAAAACGGGGGCACTCTCTCTCCCAAAAGATCAGCACTCTCCTACCAAGTAAACCCTTCGTAGGTTCAAGGTATCTAATTCATAATTTTGCATATTTAGATGCATTTCACACTAAACAGGTCGCTAATCAGAGCTCCCAAATCAAGACGGATCATAAATTCGAATTCCATTAATCAAGACAGATCCAATTCGAATTCCTGAATCAAACAGTCATAGGGTCCTTCACCCAAACCAATCAATCTTAAATCAGATCTATCCTAAGATAGCCTTAGGATCTATACCTTAAATATGAATTAGGTTTCTCTTCTATAATCAGACCTATCCTAAGATAGCCTTAGGATCCTTAAATCTGAATTAGGTTTCCCTTCTATAATCAGACTTATCCTAGGATAGCCTTAGGATCCATACCTTAAATCTGATTAGGTTTCTCTTCTGTAATCAGACCCATCCTAGGATAGCCTTAGGATCTATACCTTAAATCTGAATTAGGTTTCTCTTCTGTAATCAGACCCATCCTAAGATAGCCTTAGGATCCTTTTCCCCTAGCAAACTAGAAATATCATTTTCATCCATCCATAAATGTCTAGCAATGATCGCCTAGATATCCCTATGGTTCCTTTTCCATTTCCTTATCATCCTTCACCTAAACATATCCAAACACTGACCTAGACATCCCTTTGGTTCCTTTTTTCCATTCCTCTCTTCAGGTTCACTATCATCAGAATCGCCTTACAAATAAGACAATTCTGATGAGGGGACAGCTGTGAACTCTTAATTTTGCATCCTTCTATACTGTATTGAGCCTTCAAGATAGTCCCCGGGTCCCGAAAACTGAAACGAGTCGAAAAGGATCGAAAACGGGTCGAACAGGCTGTTGCGGGGCCCATCACCGCCCTATGCAGTCACCGTATAGTCCCATGTGGTGACCGCATAGCCATATGCGGTCACCACTTTATAACCGCATACTGCCATGCGGTCACCGCATGGTTGTATGCGGTCACAGCTTCATTTTTTGCTATCCCACATTGGGAAATATGTAGTCTGACCTTCTACTCTCTTCCTATATAAACTACCCCCCCCCCCCCTCCCCCCTTTCAGCTCTCAACATTCACCACTTGCTAAATTAAGCTAATTGATTAAAGGCAAGCAGCTTTTAAGGCTTGGTTCATAAAGAACGTGCCTTTTTAGTTTGAAGTTTTTGGGTGGTCGTTTTGAGGTTTCTCTCTCAAATCAATTCGAGAGAGTCCCAACAACGTTGTCCTAGTAGCCGTTCTAAGGTTGTTGTTTCGCCAAGTCGAGAAGGTGGAATTGCGATCTGGCCGTTCGAGGCTAGTCCGCCACCGACCGAGACAAGTCTCTGCCATCCTAAGGTATTTATTTTCTTTTCCTTTATCTTTTATCTTTTATTTATTTATTTTATTTTTCTTAGTTAGTTAATTAAATTAGTTTATCTAGGTTGTTAGTTAATTAAAATATGAAATAATTAATTCAACTTGGTAAATCAATTAGGTTAACTAATTAATCAACCCACCTTTTAATCAATAAATCTGAAACATGATAAAAGGCTCAGACTAAACAAACCCCCCTTCGTAAGAAGGGCGAACTATGTGGATTTTGATTCTCATTCAAAGGGATACGTAGGCATACTTGTCTAAAGCATCAAATCCAATTAAAATAAACTTTCCTCCTCTTTCACCTTCTTCACATAGTTTAGGTTTTGTGTTTTCATTGCTTTCTTTATTTAATTCTGTTATTTCCTTTATTGCTTTACTTTACTTTAATTTATGCATTATATAATTGTTTATGCATTATAATTGTTTATGAAATCCATTTTAAGCCATTGTGTATTAAATTTGCCAAACCAATTAAATGAACCGAAAACTTAGTTCCTGAATCCTCTTTGGTAATTGAGGACTAGTGCACTTTTTCCATTGGAATATAATTGGAGTCAATCAATTGGGTTTTTCTTTAACTTTTTCCAAATAAAATAAAATTAAGGTGGTGACTCCCAAATCCATTTTCAAAATCAACCAATATGAATCATAGGGTTCCATCGTGAGTTCAAACCCAAATGAGCATTTTGATCCCCTCTAGCGGATCGAACCAGTGCTCGGGCGAGGCCTTACACACACGCTGTAGAAGCGTTGGATATATGTCCATAAATCGAGAAGACAAAATTGAATTCATAAAGGATGGGCTGAGTAAGGATTCTCTTGACAATATCCTACAAACTCTTGAGACGCATCCTTGTGGACTAGTCCAATGTGTTCTTTTAAATTTATGAAACTTATTCAAAGAAGAGCAACACCACTACAGTCTAGGGGATCTGACGTTAAAAGACCCTGTTTGCCAGTTAATAAGAAAACTGGATGGGAAGCCTATCCTTGACTCATAGAAGGCATTCAAGCCGTTACTGAATGTAAAACCAGAGGAAGATGTGAGCCACAATCACAATTACTGTTTACAGTCAGGTGTATCACTAACTTTTTGACTTTTCGTTGTATTATTTTTCTGCATCCCACAGTTACTTTTTGAATTTTCTGCACAACTTCAATCTCTACATAGTGATCAACTTTTGACTTTTCGTTGTATTATTTTTTCACATCCCAAAGTTACTTTTTGAAATTTCTGCACGGACCTCTAACTTTGATTTTTCTTTAGAGTGGTTTTTCTACTTTTGGTTACTCATTTTTAATTTTCCACCTTTTTTTTTTACATGTGTACACCTACCATTTTTTTTCCTGTCAATAGCCATTTTACCCCATTGGACTGTTCTTTACTCTATTGGACTGTTCTTTTACTTCCTTATCTTTTCCTTATATACACATTCACCATTATTAGTATACATACAACTTTTAGGAGAGATAGTGAATAGAAATGGCAGAACCCTCAATATGTAGATTCAAAACTATTTGTGTCTTTTGTAGTCCAAAATTTTGTAAGAATGAAGAGTACTGGAAGGCAGCTAATGAACTTGGTCGGATTTTAGCTGAATGAAAAATTGATTTGGTATTTGGGGGAGATAGTTTAGGGTTAAGGGGTTTGTGAACCCTTAATTTTGCACCCTCCGGTATGCATTTGAACCTTAAAGGCACCTAGGCTTGGTAAACAGACCTCCGGAAGCCAAATTGCCAAAGATCGCCAAAAGCCCAAAAATTGAGAATTCAAGCCTCGGGACTCGGGACCCGGGACCTACCCATTTGGCCTCTAAATCATTCTCATATCATCCGGAATTTAATAACGAGCACAACGCAACTGGAATCACCAAAAACGGAGTTGAAACGAGTAAGAACGGGTCAAAACGGCGAAACCGGGCGTCGGAACTTGGAGGACCACACAGAGGCTGTGCGGTTCAGCACAGCCCTGTGTGGAACCGCATAGGCTCTGTGCGGTTCCAAAAGGGGCCTGTGCGGTCCCATTTTCTGTGCGGTCAAGAATCCTTCGTGTGCGGTTCCAGAACTGCTGTGTGCGATTTCGGGCTTAAAACTCTTAATCCCACATCGAAAAAGTACAAAAATTCACCTAGCTGCTCTACCTATATAAACCTACCCTCCCTAACCCATTCTACACAACCTAACTCACTCAAAGCTAGCTAAATTGAGCCTAATTGCTT
>CATKHJ010444915.1:0-12005 GCA_949750685.1 Vernicia montana | reverse complement strand
TCCTTCTATCTCTATGAGAATCTATAGAAACCCATATGGACAATATCAATAATTTAATAATCTATCAACTTAATCTATATAACAATGCTAATGAGACTTAATTTATAATGCTCATTATGATTACCCATCCTAATCTTGCTATATACTCTCTCTTATAGAAAGAAAATTGAAGGAAGAGGAGAAACCCAACTTACCTTCAAACAGATGCTTGGACAAAGAGAAGAGGAAATATATGTCTTAACCTTAGATCCTCTTACCCTTGCAATAAATGAGCTTCCTTTATCATTAATGAGGGTAGACGAAGTGAAAATTTGAGAGAATATGAGTTTGAGAACTCAAAAAATCGGGTAGAATGAATTTAGGGCTTCGGATTCCTTTTTATAGAGAAATTTCTCGATTCTGTCCCTGATCCAAGTCGCGCTCGCCATAACTGGGTAGCGGTCGCAGGAATCACTGTTTACGTAACTTTTCATTCATTCATCAATTTCAGACAGTAGCGTTCGCGGTGGCTTTCGCCCCCATGGTCGCGCTCGCTACTCCTCTGTTGCGATCGCGACATGTACATTACGGTCGCTATTTCCTTTAGGCCAGATTACCAAAATCAGGCAGAAGTGTTCGCGGTGGGTGTTGCGCCCATGGTCGCGGTCGCGACTTCGGATCTGCAACACTACTTAGCGAAGCTCTAGATCGATCATATCATATTATCATTGTACTCTATCTATAGCGAAGGTCGAAGACCGAAGACTGAAGGTCGAAGGTCGAAGACCGAAGGCAAACATCAAAGACCGAAGACTGAAAATCGAAGGTCAAATGGCGAAGACCGAAGGTCGAAGACCAATGGCGAAGGCCGAAGGTCGAGGGCCAAAGGTCGAAGACCAAGGGCGAAGACCAAGGGCGAAGGCCGAAGGTCGAAGGCCGAAGACCAATGGCGAAGGTCGAAGGTCGAAGACCAAGGCGAAGGCCGAAGGTCGAAGACCAAGGCGAAGGCCGAAGGTCGAAGACCAAAGACCAAATCTACTGTTCACGTGACTGTTCATTCTGATGTCTGAATCAGGTAGTAGCGTCCACTACTTCTCTTTTAACTTGCTCAACACTTGTAACTCATTCAATCATCATTACTCATTCAATAACATTTATATCCCATTCACATTATCAATTTGCAATCGATACACGAATATTCGGGGTATTACATTAGCAGTGGACAATCCATCACTAAACCGTCACTAAAGGCTCAATCCGTTGCTAATGAAGCGAGCCTTGCTTTAGGGAGTAGCGACAGAAATGTTTCCGTCGCTAAAAAAAAAAGCCTTTGCTAAATTAGCGACGAATTAAAAAAATTTGTCGCTAAAAGCATTAACGAGAATAAATTTAGTAAGGGACAAAATCATTTGCTAATGACCTTTAGGTTTAGATTTTTTTCATTTTAGCAACGGATTTCGTTCGTCGCTAAATTACTTTTTTTTTGGTAGTGGTATGAATTCGACCCAACCATTCCGAATAAATATTTTTTTTGAAATATTAAAAATTCGATCCGATCTAATAAATTTAAATTAAAACCCGAATACTCAGATCGGACCAGATCGACTTGCTTGAGTTCTTAAACAACCTTAGTCTTAGCCAACCGAATCATAAAATTAAAAGTAAAGGACAGCTAATATTCGGGCAAAAAAAAAAAAAGGACAGCTAATAAAGTGAAAAATTGAAAATTCCAAACTTTACAATACATGTATATATAAATCGTCATCCCCATGACGTCAATCATTGACCTCAAAATCGCACCAAACATGATTTAACCTAAGAAACGTTTTTGAGGACATTGTTATCACAAAGACCAAGAACTCAAGCAGTACTGAAAAGCAGTGATGAATTCACAATCTTAATTCTTAAAGATATAGATGCCTTCCCAAAAAAAATATTATATTTGCAAAAGTAAGGAATGATACGCTTAAATACTTTCATTATCTTGCTTTAAATTAATTCAAAGACTCCTAATGGAGCTTTATCAGATTAATTAATTAATTAATGGTTTTCATCGACCTAATATACTTGCAAGCTTCTTAATAGTTACAACTTACAACTTGCAATTAATAAAATATATACTATATTTTACATGTTACATGTCATTCAATGAAACGTCCCCCTAAATTATGTCTTTTATGCTTTGTTTGTTTTGAGAAAAGTGAAAAGAAAAAAAAAGAAAAGAAAAGTAATTGGTATTATTTCTTTCATTTAGTTAGCAAATAAGATAAAAAAAATTGAGAGGAAATAAGATTTCTCAATTAAGCTTTAATTACAACCATAAAAATTTTCCTCCATTTTGGAAAGAAACAGATAAAAATAATAAGTTGAGAAGCGTGAGAAACACAAAATTAAAAATATCCTTACTTTTTATTTTTATTTTTTTTATATCATTATTGTTTCTTTGCAATGAGGTTAAAATGGTAAATTCATACTTTATAATCCCATTTGTCTTTCAAATAAATTTGAATTTTCTCTTTTGTGCCAATAAGAGATTCAAAGTTGCAAACAACAGGAGAGAAATTAAAATTTTTTTTTCTTTATTTCTTTTGTTTAATATCCTTTCATTTCCTCCGCAAAATTAGTGCACCAAACAAATGAAAATTTGATGCAAAGTTTTAGGAATATTTTAGTATAGGTGTCAGGTGTTTATCCTATTAGCTTACTGTTGACAATCTTTCTTTTTTTCTACAATCATTATAGTCCCAAAACTTGTGGAGAAGATTATTTGGTCACATTTCTGGAATGAAAGGGAATGAGAATGAGAATTATTATTAAGGAACAATTCTTTTAAGTTGATGAAGTCTTCATTTCCTTTCCCACACTATCCTCCAACTAAAAAGATCGACAAATATTATTTTGTCCAACTTCAATTTTTTCTACGATGTGACATTAATATTTAATTTGATACAATTTCTTCTAATTAATGTGTTGATTCCAAAGTTGTACTAATTATTAACTCATTCAAAATCCATTGGATTTGCTCGAACTTATTCCAAGCATTTGCAAATTTGCAATCACAAGAAAAACACAACATATTCTATCTGCAAAAGGATATCCAAACTTAAATGCATGTCAACAATATATATACTTAAATAAAATTAAATAAATTTATATGTAATAAAAAAAAATTAAGATCTAGAAATATTGAACATATGGTTAATTAATTACATCGAATACGCTATAAAATATTTATATGCATGAGGTGCAGCATTTTACATAAAAAAAAAAATAAATAAATAACCAATTTAATGGAATTAACATATATTTCATTCTTGACAAAACTAAACATGGAAGCATAGAAAAGGACTATATGGTGGCACTAATTCTAAACAAGGCTTTTAAACTAACTTACAAGTTAATTAGATCTAATTATTAATTAATATGCTACCACCAAAAAAACCCTAGTTGATATAAAATTAATCACTACATAATAATAAGGTGTTAGATGTTACTAATTAATTAGTCCAAGAATTGAAACACAATAATTAGGTTATAATGGTATCTAATATATACTCCATTTGTTCTTTTCTATTTGTGTTTTAAGATAATTGCACAAGAATTTTAAAAAAAAAAAATTATTAAATAATCTCAATTATTAAAAAGAAAAACTACATATATGAATAAATTAATATTATCCTTTCTTAAAATGTCGTTCTATTATTCTCTCCCTCATCATAGCATGTAGTGGAAATAATAAGAGATAATGACAAAATTGAAAAAATTGACAATTAATGTTTTCTTGATTTCTTAAAACAATAGATAAATTTTAAAAAATAAATTAAAATGTCATATAAAAAGAAATGGAGGGAAGGGAGTACTATGTGGTAATATTTATTATAAGGCTCAAACCCATTCACAAGTTACAACTACTGGCAAGTCTAATTAAGAATTAATTAACAATATAGATCTATTAATATTGACATGAACCGTTTTAATGTTCCTTTAGTCTGCAAGACAACAAATTAATATATAGGAAAACATACTAGGTAATTTTTAAGAAACTCTCCCCATTAAAGCTGCAAGCTTCAAAATGGATTAGCTTCTTGAGCAAACTTCTTTAATCTCTCAGAAATCCTTGCAGCTCCATAACTAGGGGTAGAATCTCCAACCTGCAATAATAATTGTGATAAATCAATATCTAATCACAACAGTTGAACAAAGAAGAAGTAATGCTATATGTAATACAACATAATAAAATATAAGGCAATGTAATTAAATGTGTTTTTATTTTAAAATTAAACTAAAATATATTTTATTATTGCGTACTGAATATCATTGTCGGCTTCAAGGGAAAGTTAGTTAGGCAGCTATTTAGGGTCTCCCCAATGAGGAAACCTCACATTTTTAAATATTATAATTTAAAATCTATTAAAATTTAAAACTTAAGAATCCACTAAATAAATAACTTAAACTCACTCAAGCCTATTAAGGTAAATATAATTTAATTTCTTTTTTTTTTCTTTGACCAAAAAAAAAATTCAATTTCTTTTTTGAACACGCACAATATAAATTGCACAATCACTGCCGCCAACGTTACGATGGGTAAAAGAAAATTCAAATTAGAAAGTTCGAAGAAGAAAAAAAAAAGAAAGACAAGATAAACTCACACAATCTCTCATGGAATTTATGAATAGGTATAAAAAGTTGCTTAATTTATTAAATTTTGATGATAATTTATTTATATTTAAGAACTAATTATTATATTACATTTTAAATTTATTAAATTCACTGGATTTCAGATTTATTAAAAAAATATTTATATAGAGGGATAAAGGATTGAGAGCCTCATTTTTTAGAATTATACAGCACCTCCAAAAATATTGGAGTCAGCCCTGCTGAATATAGCCTAAAATCATGAAATATTTATTACCTTAGAATGTATTGTGTGGAAAACAGTATCATCTACAACAGAAAAACTAGCATTAACAATCTCAGCTCCTTCTTCATGAAGAACACGAATTGTCTCATTGAACAAGAATTGACTATCCAACCCAGTTATTAAAACAACTTCTAAAGCTGAACCCATTTCATGAATCTCAATTTGTGGAGATCTTGAGTATCTCATTGTTGTTCCACTACTACTCATCAAGCTTGCATTTGGCTTTTCAATCATTCCCATTAAAATCTCTTTCTTTTCCTTCATTTTCTCCAAATTTGTTTGCAACTTTTTTATATAATTTGCAGCCTCATCTAGCTGGTCAGGCAATGATACTAATTCCTGCAACCACATAAAATAATTTAATTAAAAACTTAAAAGATCGATATATGTAGATCCTATGTAAAAATATGCATCTACATCGATTCTTAGAACCTCTCCATTTAATATATTGATTAGATATGCATACTGAAATTTCATCTCTATACGAACTATGAAATTATAAATTTGAACTCGAGACTGAGTCTAATTAATTTCAAAAAAAAAAAAAAAAAAAAAAAAAAAAAGAAAGAAAGAAAGAAAGAAGGAAGGAAGGAGATGTTACCTTGGAGCTTTGATGAGGCACAAGAGAATTGAGTTTGGAGTAGAGAGCCTTCATTTGATTTCTTCTATTTCTCTCAATGGTTTTCCTATCAGTTCTTGAAGAACTAGGGTTGTTCTCCATGAATATTGTGGCTATAGCTAGCTTAAAGAAAACAGGCAACAAATGTACACAATTACTGGTTTTATTTTTGAAGGCTTTTATCATGGCGTAGAAAGAAAAGAAGCAAAGGCAAAAGTGAAAATAATGTGATTAGATGCTAGCTATTGATAAAAGCTAGTTTACTGATTTGAGATGGTGGTGGGGTTGCCTGAATTTGTTTACCATGGTAGGCTACGTGGACCTTCTTTGACCACTTAATTCTTCACAAAAACAATAATTAAACTGTTTCAATTCCGGCTTTATTTTAATTTCCCACACATTAATTAATAACTCATTTTCTTGGGTTAATCACCTTCACACTTTTTAATCTCTAAATAAATAAATTTAAATGAAAATTTGTAAAATTTTGAAAGATTAAATTATTTTATGATGTAGTAATTCATTTAAATTAAATGAAAAATATAAAATTTTGAAAAACTAAAATATTTCATAATAAAATATTTTTAAAAAATTAAATTAAATTATAATTTCAAATTTTGAGGATGAAAATACTATATAAATTAAAATATCAACAACTAAAATTTAGTAAAAAACATCTTAGTTTTATATATAAGAATTAAAGTATATCAGAGATTAAAAATGCTAATTCTTAAATTTTAAAAATTAAAATGTTAATTAAAATAAATTTCAAGAACGCTATAATAATTTACGCTATTGGTTTTAATTTACATTCACTATAGTTAATTTATCTATAATTTATGTTTTTTTCTTGTGTGTGTGGGTGTGAAATTTTGAATATGTTGAATGTGAATGCTAGCTACTTAAATATGCAAAACCCAAATCGAAATTATACCTAGAACGGATTATTCTTGCGCCGAAAGATTGACTAAAATTTGGGTTTCGTATGACATGAATTTTAAATTTATAAATTTGATTAAAATTCATGGATTTAAACAAAATCAATATAATAAAAAATTCACAATTCGATGTGAATTTTTAAATTTTTTATTTTTTAAGATTTTAGAATATGATGAATTTTAATAAATTTATGAAATGTAACTCAATTTTTCAAATTAAATAAAAGATTGAGTTACTGTCCATAAATTTTACAAAATCCATCACTGAAATCCTTAAAAACAAATGAGGTCTTGAATAATTTGAACTCAAATTTTGTTAAAATTAAATTAAATTCTATTTTATTTTGCTAATTTTCATGTTTAAAAAAAATATAACTAATAGAATTCAATTTTTTCGAGTTAAAAAAACGAGTCATTTTGAAAAATAAATAAAATAATGTCAAAATAGAAAGATTTTGCCAAATTTAATTTATTTAATAAATTTAACTATTAAAAACTCAAAATGTTTTCATTTAAATTAAACGTGACTCTTTCTATTTAAGGGTACTATAAAATGAGAAAATAATTACTTTTTTCATCTCAAATTGATAGTCCACTATTATTTGTTCATCTGTCCCAAAATTTAATCTACTTTTCATTTTTAAATATTAGTTTTATGAGGAAATTCTTATATTATCCTTTGTTAGTTGTATTGATTAGATGTGTAATTAATGTATATATATTTAATAAAGTGTATATAATATAATTAATGTGTTATTATTAATAAATATGGATATTTTAAAAAATTTACATGATTTTAACTAATTTTCTTAACATGCATGTAAAAGCAAAGTGAATTGTCAATTTAGAACCGATAGAATATATTCTTTTTACTTTTCAATTATTCCAAAGTGATAGCTAAAATTCAAATACTTTTAAAAAAAATTCAAAATTCAAAATACATTAATTATATTATTAGTTGTATTGAATTTTTACACATAATTCATTTCAAACTGTGCCTAATTCATTCCAAAAAGCTAATTATGACATTAAGAATCTTAATATATGTTAAATTATTTAAAATATTACTCCCTTCATCTCAAATTGATAGGTACAATTAACTTTTCATATGGATTAAAAATTAAAAGTTAATTTAGTTAAAATCATTAACTATAAATTATTTTTTTCAAAAGTACTCTTACAGTAATTCACAACCCAAAAAGATTAATTTCTTGAAATCCAACTCTTGTATTAGTGGATATTAATTAATGTATTTTTGAAAATATAAATACAACTAATTTAAATAATGAGTTTATCAATACTAATGTTAAATAAATAAGGATATTTTAGTAAAATATTATCTAAACTACTCTTATAAAATAGAAATGCGTCTATAATTTGAGACGCCCATTAAAAAAAAATTTATCTATCAATTTGAGACGAATGGAGTACTATTTATCATTTATAACGTTCAACACTCTTACTGTGTATATGTCTTTTCTTTTTAAGTATCGTAATTAGTTAGTATAAATGATTATATCATTTTATCATTAAACAGAAAAAATACCGATAGTGAAATCCTACGAGCGTATCATAATTTAAATTAAATTTCGTACTAAATTATTGTTCAATTTGATTTTTAGAAGGTTGTAAGTTGTGACACATAACCTCCATTTTTATCATATTGAGAAGCTTTGGACACCATAAACATAAAGTCTACCCTTTTCTTCGATTGATACTCTTTTCGTTTGATGGTAATTGTGGTTTTAGAGAATTTTTTTAAAATAAATATTATTTTAAAAATTTAAAGAGGTATTTATTATTATTTTTTAATTCTATTCTCTTTATATTTTTTTATTAAATTATTTATATTAATTGTTTTTATCTTTCCACGTCAAAATAAAAAAAAATTTAAATTATAAAAATAAGATAATTTAATATTTTTTTTAATTCGTCTGTTAAAATTTTAAACAACAAATAAATATTATGGAACAAAGACAATAATAATTACTTAATTACCAACCAATGGTATTAATTTACAGCCAAATTCACAAAAGTCTTGTTATAATTAATAAGACAGATGATTTTTTTTTTTAAATTTTTGGCATGGAATTAATTAATAACATATATAATGAACCTATTAAACACATCCATGAGAAAATATAGATGTGGGACTGTAGAACGATTATAATATTATTATTTTTTGTGAAAATTAATATACAACTGTTGTATTACATTTGACATATTATAATATAAATTTATGTTCGAAATTATAAAATAGGTGCTTTATAGTTCATCAGTAAAAAAAAAAAAGAAAAAAAAAATAGTGTGGTGCATGCTCCATTTGCAGCACATGAAATTAACCAAGGTTCATATCTATATTATCGGACTCCTTAATCTTACAATTATAAAGTCGACCAGTTAAGTATCGGGACTCAATCTTAATCTTACAAAACACGTGGTTGACAAGGATCAAGTGGAAAAAGAACTAAAATTTGAATTTTGCACATAGGGACTCGAATTTTGCATTTTACATTCACATTATTATTAGAATTTGTTTCATATGGGTGTTGAAAACTGACTAGTACAAAAAATAACCTCACATACGGATTTTTATTTTTCTCTATATATAGATAAGAGTAAAAGTAAAAAGGATTTCTTTTCCTCCCTCTTTCCTCTCTCTCTCTAAATTTATCCTCTTAATATTCTCTTTATCCATTGGATTAGCTGACTGACTTGGACATCATAGGTTTTCTGGAGGTCAGCCCCTAAGAGCCCTTGACTCTCATTTTCTATGTCCATAAGTCCTACCTCTAGCTGAGCCCTCCATCAATAGTATCGGGTGATTTCAAACTCATTAAATTAGCGTCGTTTGTAAGAAACAGCACAGAAAAATCATGTCATAACCTCTGTCGGGATTGCGAACTTCCGGCCCCATTTTCGACCGATTTCGGCCTCCGTTCCAGACAATTTTGGTGTCGTTAGAATCGTCTCTTCCCCAGTTTCATCTCTATATCAATTTTACAGTCGATCTATCATCGGAGACTGAGATTGAAAATGTAGTCAATGAATCTTCCTAGACTTATTCCGGCCAACAATGGCGAGTGGCAGCAAACGAAGGGCAGATCTGGACTCCTAGCAACGAGGCGCTTCTAGTGATATAAGTCTCGATCTCCAGAGCCACCGTCGGCGGTGGTGCGTGGTCAGCCAGTCACCGGCGCATGGACCACTCTCCGACAGCTCTGTTTTGACTCCTAACGTGTTCTTATGACTCTAATTCGCTCATATTTGTGTCGAAATACCTCAAATGAGACAACCAAACTGTAAAAACATTTAATTCAGTTTCACAATACACTTTCACATATTCAAAATTATTTCTAGTAATTTTTGAGGCTGACAACATCAATCCAGATAAGTTTTCAACACTTCTTATACTTTAAATTTAATTTTACAATATTATTTGTTGAAATAAAATGCAAAAAAAAAAAAAGTTCTTTAAGCGAGGCAGAATAGCCAGCTGAGATTAGCCCAAGAGACAAAGCTAGGTAAAGAACATATTGAAACTAGCTCAAAAGACAATAAGACTAAAAAAAAAAAAAAAACCCTATTGAGATTAGCTTAAATGACCGACAAGGCAACCCCCTACAAGAAAGGGAAAAAGCCAAATTGAGTTTAGGCGAAAGTCCAAAAGGTACTAAAGACCTAGAAAGTCCAAGTGAAAGTCCAAAAGGTACTAAAAACTTAGCAAGTCCAGAAGAAAGTCCAAATGCTCCAGAGACCTAGTTTGGCTAGGCAAAAGCCCTATATTGACGAGGCAACAGAGACCTCTACGGGAGGCAAATTTCTAAAAGTCCTCAACTGACGAGGCATATTTCATTAAAGACCTCTAAGCGAGACACATTATTATTGTTATCTAAGTTCTGTATGTGAAACGGGATTTCTCAAGTCCTCTATCAGTGAGGCGAATTAATAAAGAACTCTATTGACAAGGCGACACAGATTTCTAAAGTCCTCGACCAGCGAAACATATTATCTAAAGTCCTCCATTAGAGAGGTAGGATTTCTTGAAAACCCCCAAGTGGGGTAGATTATATAAAAGTCCTCAATCAGCAATGCAGATTATCTAAGTCTTCGGTTAGTGAGGCAAATTATTTGAAGACCTCGACCAACGAGGCATATTATCTAAAGTTCTCCATCAGAAAGGCAGGTTTTCTTAAAGACCCTCAAATGGGGTAGATTATATAAAGTCCTCGATCAGCGAGGTACATCATTATATTATAAGTCCTCGTTTGACAACGCTGACTATCCGAAGACCTCATCCGACGAGGTAAATCTTTAAAAATCCTTGATAAGCAAGGCAGATTGCACGAAGATCTCTATCAACGAGGTGGACTTTTAAAGTCCTCATCTAACGAGGCACCTCATTATCTAAGTTCTTAATTGACGAGGCATATCAGGCGAAGATCTTCAAGCGAGGCAGATCTCTGAAGACCTTTCACAGCGAGACATATTACTCGAAGACTTCTAATGGAATAAAATATTAAAGCTATTCGAAAGACTTGAAGTTATATGAAATCTATAAGTCCACATTGTGAGGTCTCGCCCGAACGCCCCTCCCCTCGCTCGTGGAAAATGATGCCTTAAGGAAAGGCGAGAGCGATTTTTAAGGGAGGTTAAGGAACGGGTTTCGGTGCTCACGATTGGAAGCGGCTATCGCCTCGGAAAACTGATTTTGATTTTGAAAAGGATTCGGGAGTCGCCACCCTAATTTATTTTAAATGGAAAAATTAAGTAAAAACCCAATTTGACTCTAATTTTATTAATCTTTTGATTAATTTACCCAAGGATAAAATCACTAATCTTCGAACCAAGTTTGGGCTCAGGGACTAGGTTTTTGGTTTTGAATAATCTCGATTTGGCATTTAAAATTAATTTGACTTTTTGAAAAAGGATTTCATGGATAACAAATATTGATGATAATAATGCATGAGCATGGCATAATTTATGAGACAAAAAAAATAAAGAGTAAGTATTTAAAGTGCGGGTATTTAAATATCCACAAGTAAATGAGAGTATTTCCTCTAACCCTTATGGGTATTAGGAAAATCACAAAATCGCTCATTTACTCCAAAAATAATTAACTAATTGCATTAATTAAGAATTTATATGGAAAAATATAAATTTGACATTTACATGGAAAATAAAAGGGGGAGGGATTGGTTGGGATTTGGATTTGAAACTTGAATTTAGATTCCAAATTTACCTACGTACCCCATTGAATGGGGATCAAAACCCACGTAGTTCATTCCACTATGAGGTGGAAGGGGGTTTAGAAATCGGTCATATTTGATTGGTTTGGTTTGATTTGAGATTTGATTGAGGGTAACAGATTATACATTCTTGGTGGGTTTGAGTGGTGGGAGAGTGGTTTTACCGGAGCGGAGTTCCGTTTCGGAAAATGAAAGCGATTTTGAAAATGAGAATTAATTACTCAAATTTTAATTAATTAAAATGATTAATTAATTAAAAATGATTAACTAAAAGGATTAATTAACCACTTGAGTGAAAA
>CATKHJ010444795.1:0-18352 GCA_949750685.1 Vernicia montana | reverse complement strand
GTCCCAGTATGATTAAGTCAAGTCAAATCCTCAGCCACTTTTATAGGAAGATGAGCGAAAAGGGCACTCAACGCCAGGTCCGTCTGCACTTCATCAAGCTTAGGTAGGCTCAAGCCACTTCCACTTTACCTAAAGTGTGATGTGAAGACAATTCTTTCAATAGGCCGAGGAGAGAGAACTATCAGATAACTCAAGCTAAACAGAAAGGTGCAAAAGACCCAAGTTCCTTAAGGATCCTGTAAGCAAGTAGATTCAGATTGTCATTTAGCTTCAATTTCTTCAGTCTCACAAGTGGGTCTGCATGCAAAAAAAAGACACTGTGCCTACTACTCCGACCTTGCCCCTAAAGTGAATTAGACAAGAGCGAAAGCTAGACTGATTGTTGGCCCAATGGTCGTGGACGATGAAGACTGCCGACCCCTTGCGGCGGCTATATGAAGGATTTTTAGAGGACTGTGTGATCCCTTGATGGAAAGAAAAACTCTGATCTCTGACTTCAAGGTCAATGAAAGCCTATCTTTGCGGTTGCTATTGGCCTCTTGGCTATTGGGATTCTTTCCTTACAGTCAATTCGGGCTATTCATAAGAACCTGTGCTTACTAAAAGAGTTTCCCATCCCTGTGTCATCAGGGGGAAGGACAATCTTCATTGCCTCCATCCACGAGTATAAATGTTCTATTGAATAGTGTCAAACCCTAAATAAAATAGTCAAGAAGCTCTCACTCGAAAGAAAGCTTTAGCTGATCAGCATCAAAACCAAGCCTGTCTGTTGGGTAACTACTCTCCTCGGAAGATGAACTGGCACTTGCCTTCGAACTTAACTTAACTGGCTTGTGAAACTTAATTGTCCCCTCCCACCTAAAGTTCACTCTCTGGTCCGCTCTGGTCTTTCATCTGCTTCGATTACTAAATAACTAATTTAGGTAACAAAAAAATGCCTTTCTCATTGGTCCATCGTCTATCACATACCCCATCGCTTTCTGAACGATTGATGAACTCCTTGGTTCGCTTTGATGGAGTACTCCTCTTGGTTGGCTTGTTCTTCTCCCTCGGTTGAAATATCCTCTTGTTGGCAATATCCTTTTGATAGTAGGATCTCCTCTTATTAAAACAAAAGGAAAGCCTTCCCCCTCCTTGAACAGCCACCGCCCCTGGCATCTCCTCTCTCAGGTTAAACAACTGAATCTACTAGATCTCGATCAAACCCAACTCCCAATCAACATAGGAAAGGGGGGCGATAAACATCATTCCATTTCATTCACTCATGGATCAGCTTCAAGGTTTGCTTCGGTCCCTGGTCGGCGAACAATAGTACTAGTGTACTAGTACTAGCACTAATTGTTCTGCTCAATTTTATGAATCTATTGAAGGGTAAGGCAATATGCTCGTGATGATTCGGATTGAGGATAAAGTCTCATTATGCTCAGTGCCTTCGTTAAGCCATTCTACAACTCAAAGAAGTTGGATTGGATGCCTTCACGTATGAGAAATTAGAATTGGATTAAGTAAAGTGTACCGTGCCTCGCTTCCAAAAGTTCACTACAGAAAAAAGGAGCGCTTTCTCTAGTCGCGGGCTAAAACAGTGGATAGGTTCTAAACCAAGTCTTTGACTTTGCCTTTCTATCCACTTCACTTCCAAGCTAAGATTTGATATAGAGAAAGACCGATGTTTATTGTTTTCATTGAATTGGTTAGTGTGAAGTATATCCCCCTCCCTTCCATAAGTGATAGATTGATTAGCCTAGCCCATAAGGACGGAAAGGAGATTGGCCCTCCCCACTGGAAAGATAGATGTCTTCCTTCTTTCAGTCTATCTATAGGCAGATGCCTCCCCAACCCGCCCGGATCAGTCTATTCAAAAAAGGGTGCCTCACAATTTTTGTTGGTTGGAAAGACTATGGGACTAAGCCTGGCTATTACATCATCCTTGGGGGAGACCCCTATATGGGACTCTTCCTTCTTCCTAAAATAAGATATTAGTTGTGCCCAACTACTAAGGAGGATAAATCGCAGCAAGTGAATAAGTTATTACACTTCCTAATGATCATGACTCAAGCTTAGGCAACCGCTCGACCCGGTTTAAGAATCAAACCTCGCGAATGGTTCTGTTGGATGGGATTTCACCTCCCTAAATTTAACAAGATTCCCACTTCTGAGTTTGCATACGGAGCTTTGCCTTTTTGTTCTATGGATTGCTTTCTTCCTTAGCAGCTTTTCACCACTCCGTAAAAGGAGACAATCGAGGAGATCAATCAAAGATTTGATTCAGAGCATAGAGATAGGGTCGTGCGAAAATGTTTCGCGAAGCATAAGATTCATCCTCTTTTCCCCACAGCTCACCCATATCCTATTTCTTTCTTCTCTTCCGGCGCTGATACTTCGACAAAGGGATGGGATGACAGGCACTGGTCACGGGGAGGCAATCTCATTCCTAATCACGTGATAAAGCAGAAGAGGGAAAACTATTCATAGCGGAACCTATAAAAGGGGGGATTTTGTTCCTACACTACTATGCCAAATGATGGCTTCACGCTTTCAATTGGGGCTTATGTTCATGGAGAGGTCTGATGGAAAGGTAACATCCGTTCCTCCATTTTTCTACCCGGATAAATAGAATCATTTCAGTAGATATATATCTAATAATTGTCGCCTTAAAGTCCGGTCGATTTACCTTATTATATAATAAGATGGTGGGAATTAGACCTCGATATCTAGTTATATTGGAAATATCGAACCATCTACAACTCAGAGAGCGTTAAAGTCCTATTTCAATCCAGTTCTATCTCATAGGAGGTAAGCCAATCCAATTGAAAAAAAAGAGTAATAAGTGGCCCCTTTCATTAAGTAGGTGCAGCTGGGAATGAGCTCTTGCTCTAATAGGCATTGGATGACAGAGTGAGGGAGGAAAGGCAAAGGAAGGATTTTTTGCCTTCTTAGTTATATGTATTTGGCCAGAACTTTCTTCCTCAGAACTTGATGCTAGGTCAAATCCCTCAGCCTACAGATAATTGATAGGGAACATCCTTTTCCTTTCCTATAGGTGGTTTTCTACTGGAACCTCATTCTCAAAATCAGAAGAAGGTGTCAGCCTTAGATTAGAATGGAACACATGGCTCGGTTTCCTTTCCAGTGATACGGTTATCTAACTAGTGGTGAAAGAAAGTGCTTCATTGTGTAATGGTCTAAGGGCCTTTCCTTATAGTCAAGCGATTGCATTCCTTGAAGTTCTAACCTTACTAAATCCTAACCACCGTGTCTAAGGCATGACTTCTTCCAATAGCGGGAGGGCTCACAGTAATCTCAGGTATACGAGTATAGCAGTAAGCAGACTTTAACCCAGGCAAGTAAGTTTGAAAGGCTAATTCCCTTATAAAATGTTTTTCAATAAAAGCAAGCACAAACCTATACATTTTCGTCAAGCTAGCCAGTCCAAACGAGTTAAGCAAAAAGTCTTTAATGAAAGAAAAGGGGCAAGTTCAGAGACGAATTCTTGAAAGATCTTCAAATCTTATATATGGGATCATAAGTACTGTGTACACTAAACTTTAGAGCCCCCGGTAGCACAGCCGAGACAGCGACGGGTTCTCTGCCCCTAGGGGATGGAGTGACAGAAGTTTTGAGAATTCAAGAGAAGGTCACGGCGAGACGAGCCATTTATCATTATGATAGGTGTCAAGTGGAAGTGCATTGATGTATGCAGCTGAGAAGCTGAAGGCTAAGAAGAAGCCAAAGGCTAAGAATCAATTCCCTACCCAATTGACTCTATGTGGGAGTCAGACAAAGATTGTTTCAGAGGTCTTTATTGAAGAATCTAAAGCACTAATAGGATACCAATAAGGTAATATAAGAGAAGAAAAAGCTTGATGGGCAGATGAGATAGAGAGTGAGTGCCTACGCCTATCAGTGCTGAGATCAGATATTGGGAAGGGAAGAAATCTAAGTCCATAGCTCAAAGGTTGTTATCGTCCAAAGGAAGTGAAGTAGCTCAGAAAACGAAAGAGTTATAATCATTATAAAGGGAAAGCTCAATAGATCATAGCTACGAGTGAACCTTTGCCGAAGAAGTTCTTCTGGTAATCAAGGAGCAGCCAAAGGAAGGTACTCTTGGAAAAATCCATATGAATAAGGAATGAGATCAGCCGGGCTAGGGAAGGGAAAGGGAGGAATGAAATCTTGAAAGATGAAGGAAGTGTAAACTGTTCGAACGGCCGGTACTTAGCAACGGAAGTAGGAGGTGATCGAGCTAATCAGTCGATGTTGGTCCCGCTCAGGAAAGAAGACAGGGGCAAGTCGATGAAAGTCAGGGTTTTAACCGATTGAGAATTAACTTCAAATCCAATATCAGTCCTTTTAGGTTTAGACAAGGTTGCTCTACTTCACAACCAGTGTTTCAAGTGCCAATCCCAAGCTCTCCAACGGCAGCATTCCAAGCGACCCTAACCAGCAGCAAAGCACTTCCTTGAAGGCGAAGTAAGCACCATAGATATAGTGTAAGCAAGCAAGGGGGCGAAGCGGTAAGCAAAGGTCAATTAATAATCTAAGGATAGGTTGTAAGCTACGAATCACGAGTTATGGGTTATGGGTTCAGCTCTTTCTTCTACGTATAAGATTATATCCCTTCAAACCTGCCAGTGCTTAAGTAAAGTAGAAGTAGGGTGGTTAGGGAGGGTCGATCCATCAATGGATCCAATAACAGATCAATCCTCAAGTAATCAATGGAGAAAGAAAAGAGTATATGACTAAGACCTATCTTTTGATGCGGGAAAATGAGGTAAAGAAGTCAGTGCAGGCTCTTATTAATATCTATTATGAATAGCTACTAACCCTCCTCTTACCACTCTCACGAATGATTTCATATTCACTTTCATGGGTTTATCCACTATTGGAATAATGGATCGGCGGAGTCTATCAAATGAGGATTCTGTCTCGCTCCCTACTATGATTACTGAAGGGTCCTCCTGCTATGAAAGGATCATTGGGCAGTTGTTAATACGTATCTGATAGACTCATCGATGCTATGATCAGGGAGAAGGAAAGGGGGCTTAACAAAAAAAGAAACCCCGTTCATAATAACCCTCCATAGTGTCGTGTTCAATGGGCGTAATGAGTGATATGTGCTTTGTGTCTAATATGCATAATGAACGACCCCTAAACCTATGTTATAAAGGAGTGGACCCCCATCCTTATGATGACTAGGGTGTCGCCTATTCTAATTTCTACAATGGATCGAGCCCTTCCTCAGATCATCCACCAACATCAGTCGAAGAGATTGAAGTTTATCCAGCGTTTGAAAAGCAGAAGCGAAGCGGTACAAAGCCAAGCACAAACAGCTAGAGCCCTACATTGGGGAAAGCAGGGATAGGGATAGCGGTCCGGTACCAGTGTTGCACTTTGGTGATCGGGATGGTCAATCCGACACATCAATCGTACCCTATAGGTCATACCCATAACGGACCACTTCGTCCGGGAATGAAGAAACCGTGGCTTAGGTCCAGATATGCCTGGGAATCGCTCACACAATATACATGATAGCCCCACAGCACTCTTGGTATCAAGTCATGCCCCGCCCTCTAGAACATCATACACCCCGGAAGGATGGATCCTCGGTAGGCAAAATGGCCAATTAGAATGTTCCAGTGTGATATGATAAGAGTAGCTCCTCATAGTATGTGCTGGGCAAAGTCAAAGAAGTGGTTTGGTCGCTAAAGAAATCTAGGTTCATTTGACTCTCGCAATTGGTGGACAGGTAGCACTGCCCTACATGGTAGAGTGAGTACACCGGGTAGTCTTGATACTAGATCGCTTCTATAATACAATCTGGCATCACCTTGGATATCACACCCTTGAATCCTTAGATAGATAGGCCTCTTGAAATATTGCCTTCAATGATCTGGGTAGGGGAAGCAGGGGATACACATGAAATCAAATATTCTATCGAGAAATTCCCATAAAATCGAGCACAGCTTTTACATCTCCCTACTCCTATGAAAGGCGCCCACTATGATAAAAATATGGGCTTCTCTCTCCGCTGCATGGTTGCCTCTGTTACAAGAGCAGGGCCGAATGGAATCGATCGGGGTTTTGTTCATTGATTGACTCGTGATTCGATGAAGGGGGTTTTGCTCTATAGAAGCTTATCAAATCAAATACACTCGTGTTAGCCCTGCCGTACGGATAGGCGGGATAGGGAAGTGGTGAACTAGAAGTCAATGCTTTCTCCTAAACCTATGAACTCGTCCCTCTATCTCTTAATGATGGTGGTCCCTAAATTGAAATTAACTAGCTTGATCTCCATCCGTTATGTCTCCCCTTCCCATCTATTCGGTTAGCGGTGGCAAGTCCAACCTTTGTAAGAATTACAACCCGCGCTATAATCTCTTTTCCCAGAGGTTCGATTAAGACATCTTCCAATCCCCTAGTGAGGAAGTAAGGAAGAAAGAGTACCTATTGTTAACAAAACAGAGTCTCAACTTTTATCGCACTGGTCTCAAAAACTCAATTATCGTATTTTCAGGCAGAGCACCAGTAAAAGACCACCTAGAGGCCTATGAAAGTCACATTTTTTCTTAAGAAAGATGGCGCCTCTAAACTAAAAAAAAGGATGTCTTCAATTTAATCAACAACCAAGGTGAAGAGAGAGTCCTACCATCACGAGGGATTTGAGATATAAAGAGATAGCAAGCCAGAAGGACGACGGGAGATGATCGTTCGGATAGGAGATGTGGATGAGTTTTAGCCTAGCTCCTAGAATAAGGTACCAGGACCTTATTGAGCACAAGATTTGAGCGGTTAATGGAGAGCACCAAACTCATGTGTTGGCTTTGGGGTAAGGATCAAGGGGGCCAAAATTACCTTTATGAACCGCAGCGTGAAGTGGTCGGGTTCACTCATCCTATTGCCTTTACCTAGCGGCAAGACTCTTAGTTTTGTTGGAAAGGGAATGCTTCTTCCCCTCTATTGTGTGGGTGCTAAGACTAGGCGAAGAATTAAATGAATTAGTTCGCTTGACCAACCCGAGCCTCTAGTTCTTCTGATTTTGCTAACATCCTTCGATGACAGGCAGACCGAAGGAAGACACACCGGGATCCTACTTCTATCTCATCAGAAGTAGGCACAGTAGCTGATAGAGTAGAGGTGAGGCTAGCATCAAACGAAAAAGCAAGGCCATAGAGGCAGATAAAAAATAGGATTTTGCTCTACTGTGGGGGTGGGCTTTTTGCTACTAGAGACTTTGGTTAGGCCTCTCGCCTACACCTTTTTACCGACGTAATGGCAACTAAGGGTGCAGCCCTATGGGATGCGGTCGAACCCGATAAGTAAGCACTGTTGATAGCCTTGAATGGATTGCCTAGATCAAACTGGCAGTCTGTTTATGTTCTCTTCTCTGTGTGCTTGACTCTCTCTGTTCTGTTTGTTTGCTTTGCCTTTCCATTTTATCGAAGTGATATGTGCTTCGATAAAGTCAGATCTTGCTTGCTTGCGACTCACTTTCATAGGATTTTCATTTAGTAAGAGGGGGGGCCATTTGAAGGGTTTCCTTAAAGGGGAATAAAGACTATAGAGGTGGAAGCCTCCCCCATTGAATCTATATTTCTTCTACACGCTAGCTTTAATTGAAACCCTTTTCTTTTTTTAAGGAAAACGAGGGCTAGTTGTAGGCTTGGAGGTTACAGATATAGCTTTGCCGCAGGGGCCTGTCTAAAACCTATGTCTATAGTTCTTCACTGAAGGGTGGTGCCTTGCTTTCCAGAGTGAGATTCCTCCTTGATAGTGGGCGAAAGAAGACGCAACTAAGTCGGTGATAGGTGCATCATTTGATTAAAGAACATTCTCACTATCTGTGTGCTCAACTCAATTCACCCGATTGAGAGAGGAAGGGATGAATCAAAGGTGAAGCAGACTCAGAAGGGGGAAGGAGGAGGGGATACATTACGCAAGCTAACACTTTCTTAAAGAAAGACAGAACCTTATGGTAGCTACGTAGCTATGCTTTCTCTCTCCCTTTCCTAACTAGTAGAGTAGAGGCACTACTGGGTGGGGCTTCGTCGTTCACAGCTTCTCGCTTAGCTAACTGCAGACAAGGATGCAAATCCACTCCTTATATAGAATATAGATAGACACATTCAATGAAGCAGCCAGTTCGGCAGACAAGCTACTTTCTTATTCTAAGACTAGCCGATCCTCTATCTATTAGCATACCCATACCGGCAGTTAGACTAGCACTCTCTCCCCAATCAATTGCAGTAACCAGCTTTAAGAGAGCTTACTGTCTACTATCTATGTCATGCCTTGGCAGGTGAATATGAGAGAGAGGCTGTAAGTGCATTCTCTCCATCTTCTGGAAAGCACTCTTTGAGCATTCTGACAGAATGATAGACACTCACATCTCTCTCATTTCCAGTGATTTAGCTACAGTCTACTAACGCATTCTTAGATTAAGACTAGTGGCCATTGATCACTTCACAAAATGGATCGAGGCCGAACCCTTGGCAAAGATCACCCAACAAAAGGTAGTTGACTTTTTCTGGAAATCAGTGATTTGTAGGTTCGGCACATCGAAAGTCATCATCTCAGATAATGGCAAACAATTCGACTCCTCACTATTCAGATCATTTTGAAAAAACCTCAACATCGATCTACGGTTCACCTCGGTGGCCCACCCGCAAACCAACCGCCAAACAGAAGTAGCAAATCGGATCATCCTTCAAGGGTTAAGAAAAAGGCTAGATGATAGAAAGGGAAAATGGGCAGAAGAACTATATAGCGTACTTTGGAGCTACCGAACTACGCCTAGAGAACCGACAGGAGAAACACCCTTCTCCTTAACATTTGGATCAGAAGCCGTAGTACCTGTAGAGATCGGAATGCCAAGCTACCGAACAGAAAGAGCCAAGGAAATAAATCAAGAAACAGGAATCAGAATTAATTTAGACCTCCTTGAAGAAAAAAGAGAAGCAGCGTATGAGAGAATGACAGCATATAAGCAAAGGATGATCAGGTACCATAACCGCCGAGTCAGAGAAAGAATTTTCCAAGAAGGAGAGTTGGTCCTAAGAAAAACTGAAATCACAAAAGGCAATGCAGGAGTCGGAAAGCTACAGCCCAACTGGGAAGGACCATATGAGATCACCAGCATAGTAGGGCTAGGGACTTACAAACTGAAAGATCGCCAGGGAAAAATCATCCCCCAAACATGAAATTCTGACAATCTAAAAGCCTACCGCTTAAAGAATCTGAAAAAGAAATTGAAGTCATACCTTCTATTAACATGATTTATAATTATTCTATATTGAAAATTTGATTAAAATAGTATTTTTATAAAATTTGATTCAATAAAATCACATAAATAAAAATAAAAATAAAAAACTCCAAGAATTTAAATGAAAAAAGAAATATAAAAAATTCAACAAACTTTTAGAATCCTACTATAATAAAATTTTATTATACAATAATAATAATAATAATAATAATAATAATAATAATAAAATCTAAATTCTACTATAATAATTATAATAATATTGATTATTAAAATATAAGAAATATAAGATACAACAGATTTGAAATCTCCTTAATTTTGTAGAATTTATTGACTTGAAATCTTAGAATACAATACTTAATTTGAAATCTTAATGAATGCCTACAACTTGTTAAGAGAATTTTTTTATATGAATAAATAAATTTTAATTCTTTTATAATAAGTAGATATATTTATCTATTAATATGTTAAATGAAATGAAATTAGTGTATAGATAAAAAAAAAAATTTAATGGGATAACTTAAAAATTAATAATAATGAATTAAGGATATTTTTCTCTAACAATATGTTTTCCTCTTTGTACATTTATATATATATTATAGATTATAGATATTGATAAAGAATGATGGAAGAATAATTTTGAGTATGTTTAATTACTTTCTCGAGCTCAAGTCTATCAAATGAAATGATTAAACAATTATATAATAAGAAAGTGGCTCATGTGGCTCATACTCATATATTCTATAAGCTATTAGTAAAATGATCTCATTTCTACAGCAAGTGTTAGGTTTCGAGTTTTATCAATATTAATCTCATTTTTAATATGAAAAAAAAATAATGAAAATCACCTGTCAACAATAACAGAATTAGGGATTGAGAAGGGTCATAATCTCTTAACATCTAAAATATAAAAAATTTAAGTGTAAAATTATAAAAATTTAGTCATATATTATATTTGATATTTCTTATTTTATGTGAAAATTTTCTTTAAATATATAAAAATTAACTTTATATCTTAATATAAATTCTTCTTTAAAAAATAAAAAAATTAAAAATTAGCTCCTGTGAGTGGCTGTCAAGGTAGCTTATATTAATTAAACTTGGTCCAAACACATTGAAGCTCACTTTCAAATCCGATTTGATTTTAGCTTTTTGATTCTTATTGATGCTCACAGCTTTATTTAATTGGATGCAGAAAATAATTGAATCTCAGCCAAGACAAAATTAAGACTAATAATGCATGCAGTTGGAATCTCATCAATAATACTTTATTCTTCATCAATGCTTGAAAAATAAAATGAAAATTATAATATTTATCAATAACATATAAAATAAATAAGGTAATTAATGAAATTGAATTTATATAAACAATAATTTGGAATAATTCTGGTATAGAAATTCCAGCAAAATCATTGCTCAAAAGGTATCAAAATCGATAACTGAAAATCTATATTTGGATCAAAATCAAATATATGTTTTGCATTGTCAAACATTCAAGATGAATAATTGCCCAAAAAGCCCATTCTATCAAAATTTTGTAATATAGGGCCCAATAAAGCAAACCAACAAGGTTTGGTCAATATTTTTAAGAATGGCTCAAAGGCCCATATAATATTACTAGATTTTGACTTTCTCAACATATAACTATTGAATTAAAATTAAAATTAAAATTAAAATTAAAATTAAAGAGTAGAGACAAGGTGGGAGACAAAGAAGAAGTAAAAAAGAGAAGAAAAACAAAACAAAACAAAACCAGGTGAGGTGGCCACAAACTTTTTATAATTAATAATAATAATGTCTTTTATTGGTTGATGAGTGGTCTAAAACACATGCATGCATGTGCTGTATTTCACTTGGGCTAAGTCCACATGCCTGGGCCAAACATCCCTAAAACATTGGGCCATACTAATACAAGGTTAAAATATACTTATTCAATTTTTAGCAAAAAAAAAAAAAAAAGGAAAAAACTTTTTTTTTTTTTTTTTTGGTTGTTGATAATGATGGTTTTGGCAAAGTAAATGCATGCATGCATGCCCTTTTGAACATGTAACATCATCTTCATCTGCAAATACAAAGAAGTTAAAGAAATGGGAATAGCTGAAAATTTTGAAAATGATAGGTTGTTTTTGGAATGGTGCAAAATATTATTAGGTGAACCTATTTCCTGCCACAGATTGGATTCAACATAATGAACCCCACATGGGTTTTATATTTCAATCTTAAGGATCCCCCACCAACCCCCAAATTACATTTGTCCCACCTCATGTGATAACTGATAAGAGTTTGGTGGGTTTTATGTACAATTTGTTTTTTTATTTTTATCTGATTTCGTATTCCTATAGATCAGAGATTTAAATTCTGATAATTGATTAAAGTTAAGAGTATTTCAGTGTACGAAACTTTCAGCATTTTGAAAGAGAGTAAGATGTACGCAGCCTTTTTTTCCATTGGCATTACCCAAGTGAGAGGTGTAGGCCTTTGAAGTTTTTTTTTTTTTCCTTTCTTTTAGTGGGTTTAGTCTTTGTTGATGAGGGGGCCAAGATTAGGAGCTACCCTTAGAAAAGGACCCACAAAAGAAAAAACAAAAGTAAAAAGATAATGATTAGTGGGGTGGGTGTATGGTCCTCTCAGAATGGTGGAAAACTTTTTAGGGAAAATCTACAACTGGGGCCACAGCCCAAAATCTCAGCCCATCAAAAGAACTAAACTTGTCTGGTTTATAAAGCTGGAGGTAGAGGACATAACTTGAGTCGTATGGATTGATTGATGGGATTTTGGGCCTTTGCACATACCCCCATTTTATTAAAAGGACAGATGCTTTCTGTCCAGACTTCTAAATTTTTGCTTCCACTGTTCTCCTTTAAAATAAAGATTAAAAATGAGGCACTTCATTAGTTTTAGTGGATAGAAAAAGGCAAAAGTTTTGTTTTACATCAAAATTTATTAAAGAAAAAGAGAATTATCAAGTTTTGAACTCGAGGATTATTAAGTTCAAAACTTGAGATCTTTTATATATATATATATATATATATATATATATATATATTTGCTATAAGAAAAAAAGTACTTTTATTAAACGGGCTAAAAGCTAAAAACAGTATAAAAATTTATACACAGGGGATGGTCCATTACAATCACGTTAAAACTACCCATGAATGAATTTTTAAACCTGGGCTTAAAGTCCAAAATAACAACGGTCCACTGGCCTATATTTAAGTTGAAATTACGATTGTGTATCTGGCTGAGATTCTCCAGGTTGGACACTTTTGGAGTCTCTGCCAATTCCTCCTCCGCCGTTAATGGTAGTGAGACTGAAGGATCCATCAGAGAGAAAGAGAAAACCACCGTTGAACACATCCCAAAACGCATGCACTGGTCTGACTTGAGGCTAGCCCACCCAATAAAGTTAGATTTGTGAGCATAAAGTCCTTGACAATAAACAACAAACTTCCATTTCTCCAGCCATAGCAAATAAGAGAAAGTGCTACTATCAATAGTAGAGAGAACCCTTAGATGATGTAGATCTAAAAAGAAAAAGCCAAATCCAAGGTCTTCCACCCCTAACTCAACACCTTCTTCCCCCTCCCATCTACTACTTATTCTGAATAGATCAATAAAAATATTTAGGTAATGAGAGAATCGGACGTCGCCGGTCAAAAGAATGGCAAATATCCAGTCAAAAGACAACAATAAAAATCCAAACAGAGAAATATCTAAACCCAGACGGACTGGGAAGAAAACAAATCATAAAGATTAAAGAAAACAAGTCATAGTTATAGCAAAAGAAACTGAAATTTGGGTCTCCTTCCAGTAGTTGGAACCACCAGAGGGAATCTTCTCAAGAAATTTAAAGAAAAAGAAAAAACTCTTTAGAGAAAAGTTTTAGAGAGATAAAAAAGAGAATTTGAAATCTTTTATATAACGATACTAATAATTCAATCACTAAATTATTTAAAAGAAAGAAATTAAAGATTTCAGTTCATAATTTTTTAAAATTCAATGTGCAATTGCATGAGTGGAGAGGGACATTTTTGAAAGGGGAAAAAAGAAAGCATGGGCAAGTCCTAATGGTGAGCCCTCCACATTGTTGATTGATATGTAGTTTGGCAATCATGTTGGACCCAATTTCTTGGTTCCTTCTAAATTTTTGGCATCAAACATCTGGTGGGATATTCTTTTTGTTGGAAGCAATTGGCTTAATTATCATATATATAATTTCATTGGACCTTACTATTGAAACTTCCAAGCCACCTGGATTCTCTACTTCTCTCATATTTCTTCATTTACTGGTTCTGCTGTGAAATCCAATATTGAAATTTTGGCTAGAATAATTAGGCCTAGCTTGACCTTAAAATATGATGAAAAGAATATATATATATATATCTTTCTACTTGCTCAAAATTATTTTTTCTTTTCATTTTCTTTTAAACATTAAGTAGTTTAGCTTTTATAATTACTTGATGCACTAAAACACTTATTGCATTGATTTTCTTGTTTTTAGATTTATATATTATATAGAAATTATTTAGAAATGTACCTACTTCACAACTTATCCCTAATTAAAAGGTTTTAAGTTTCTGTTTTTTTTTAAGTGATATATATGATGATTTTTGTGCGTTGTATTAAATTTATTTTTTCAATTCAATAGAAGACAAATCATTTGTATTAAAAATAATTAGGAAAATCACAAACAAGTAAACTTAATCCTTGTAGTTTAGTTCCAAAATTTGAAATCTTAAACCCCCACTTATTAATTAAATTAATCCTTGAGATTATATACTTATTACATTATGCTACAAACTACACAACTAGAAAAAAAAAATGTCACAATGGAATAGTTTTTCACTTTATATAAATCTCTCTTATCTTATGATATAAGATTTAAATAAAAAAAATTAAGAGAAATTTTAAATTTTATCGTTGAAATGTCACATGAGAATCATATTGTTATAATTATTATTAATATTTATGGCATTTTTTTTACAACAAATATTAGTTTGTAAGTTAATAGGGGAGGGGATGTATGTTTGGAAGGCAAACTTGGTTACTATCAAGATTTGCCAAAGGAGGGACTCGAACATGTGCATCATAGCACATGACCACCTACATGTTTATGGCATTTGAAGCAGGGGCGAAACTAAATAATTTTATTTAAGGAGATTAAAATTGATAGGAGAATAAAAAAGTAAAGATTAATTTTTTTTAAAAAAATATAATATTTTTTGTTTAAAAAATATTAACTAATTATATTTTCCATAAAAATATATTTTTAATTAAATAAATTTTAATTGATATTTTATATTTATAAAATGAGAACTAATTAAATAATTTTAATATTTGAAATTATTTATAAAAATTTAATTTTGGGAGAATTAATTAAAAAAATTAAATTAATTATATAAGTGTATAATGTTCACTTCCAACTAGGCTGGGGTAAGGCTCCCAATCCCCGGTTACGCCCCTTATTTGAAGAGAGTTCTATTAGTGGGTTTTAGTCTATTCAAGTTGATAGGGTAAGTTGTGTCAATCAAGTCTAGGGTTTTTCATACCACAATGGTCAACTTTGTGAATAGGTCAAGATGAATTTGGAGGCAAAATATATCCTCCATAGGTTGTGGTACTATTGGGTACGGTTGGTGAGGGGCAAAGGGTCTTATCATAATCCCTTCCCAAATCTTAAATTACAAATAACATACATTTTCAAGTCTCCATCAATTTGCAATATCTTCATCCAAGTACAGTTCTAGCCTCTGGGGTGCCTTTAAATTATAGGATTATTACGTATTATATGATGATTTAGAATGCACTCAACTGCTTTTTAGATAATAATAGAGTAATATATATCTAATATCTTTGGATATATGGCCATATTTTGTTATGAATCAATTCATTGCACGACTAAAGCATTTCTATAATTAATAATACCTTTTTCAATAGCTGCATCATTGAATTATCAATTAATAAGCAATGAAATAATAGTTATTTAATTAATTATTAGCTTATATATATATATATATATATATATATATATGTTAAAAAATATAATATGAAAAAAAAGTCTCATATTAATTAAATACAAGCATATTAAGTTATTAATATAAAAATATACTTTTCAATCTTAATAATTAGCTTTTAAGGTTGATTCTCTCAAATTTATATTAAAAACTCAATATGGTATCAGAGCATAATCGATACTTATAACATTCCGTTATATCATAAATCAGACTGAATTTAATTCTCTTTCTTGGTCAAGTATGAATTTATTCTCAGGTTTCAAATTTGGTTTTTTGTCCGGTATAAATTTTTCTCAAACTTTTAATTTTTTCGTCTGATATGGAGTGTCTCTCAAGTTTTAAATTCTCTTGACCCAGTCTCATATCATAAATTTGCAAGTGTCAACTAGATTTAATAAAAAATTATCTAGACCCAGTTGCCACTTGAGAAGAGATGTTAATAATATAATATGGAAAAAAAAATCTCACATTTATTAAATACAAACATATTAAGTGATTAATATAAAAATAGACTCTCAATTTTAATAGCTAACTTTTAATGTTGATTTTTTAAAATTTATATTAAAAATTCAATAATATCAATAACAAGCTTTTAATTTTTGTTTGCCAGTTGGAAATCTATAATTGGCAAATTTAGATTTCATGGAAATAGAACTATTATTGATTAGGAGTCTAGAGAATAGGTGCTTATGCCATATCCAAGAGGCTGGCGTATCATGTATATCACTAGGGCAAATATCTCTTTTTAATAGTAGTGTTCCGTCAACATTATTATTGGTTTTTTTTTTCCCCAAATAAATTATACTAACATTTAAATGGCAGAAAGCCTAAGATCAATACATGATTTTGAATAACAACAGGTAAGGCCTATTAAAAAATACACAATAAATTATCCAATTTATGATTTATTTGCTTAGGACTGGAAGTCCAAACAACAATCAGACTTAAGACCTGAACAATAATTCATAGACCACTAATGCCTTTGGAGCTGGACCACCTTCCAGAAGCTGTTGTCTTCATCGCCAAACATCGCATCAGTGCCGGCGTTGGACAAGGCACCGCCAAAGACATAGCTTGTGAACCCACCGAAAAGGAAATGTACTGAGAATCTCGAGTATTCACCCTCCACTGAATCAAAGCACCATCGGTAGTGAAACAATGATGGAACTTCCCTCATCGTCCACAAAAGTGGTTAGAGTTTGAGAAGAGAAAGGCCATTACTAATACGACCCTTAAGCTATTGGAAAGTTTAGAACCGAATTAAATGAATTAGAACCCTAGGATCGAATTCAAAACAAGAAATAACATAAGCTTGACCCAATTCAAACGTGTTGAAGATAACCAAAACTATAATATTGAACGTCACAAGTTGCCTTGATGAGTTCAGATTTGAGTTCTTAACAAAAAATAAGAAGAATTCTTCACAATTGAAAGAAAACTCTTAAATTTCTATTTCATTCATAATCTACCCATTAAATGAGTTATGGCTGAATATATAACGGTACAAGAAAAGAGTAACCTTAATTGAGGTGTTTGGCCATAGGACTAAACTTATTCTAACTTAAAATGAAGCTAAATTCGGATTGGGCTTTTAGCTACTTGAAAACAGGCCTGAAACTACTTAAAACATGAAAATAAAATAAATTTAAATATACTTTAGGCTTAACACATAACATTGGCAGCCAAAAACACTAAATAAACTTAATAAAAAAAAGAAGTTTTAGGATAGATAATGAGCTTGAACAATAAAACAGCCTAATAGACATGACAAAATTGATACGAATGACTTTGAACAAATTTGTGCATTTTCGAATCCCATCATTACACCTTGGTCTTTATCATTCCCTCCCTCCTCGAAAGGATTCATCCTCGAATCAAACTCCATGGAATTGCATCATGCGACACGAGACTTAAAGCTTTCCTTGTATGTATCATTCTCCCCTTGTTAGAGAAAACTTGACCTCTCATTTTGGAGTAATGAAGTAGAAGAATCAATAATATACAAAATTGCCATCTTTCTTCCTTGATGATTTCTAGCATTTGAAGTACTTGAAAGATATGAAATTTTGTTAGAGAAACATCAAAGAAATCATTAGGAAACACAAAATCTATGTTAGAAATAGGAGACAAATAAAAAGCATATTCATCTTCAATCTCTTTTTCTTCTTCAACTCTTTGTACTTCTAAGTGAACCAAAACTTTTTCTTCTTCCATGATTGCTCGAATTTCTTCATGAACAACAACTTCTTCTTCTCTTAATGAGGCCTCTTTACTTGCAAGCTCCAAAGGTAATAAGTGATCTTCATGAATAATTTCTACGACATGGTTGATTTCTTCATTATTTGTATCCACCCAATCATATTCTTGCTCAGGTTCACATATTATAATTTCATCCTCATCATTTTTACATTTTATCTCCTCCATTGGTGGCTTAGATGCATTCTCTCTTCTTTCACGTTCAGCTTTAACTTTCATTAAATCTCCTTATATGATGGCCATGCCCTCTTTCTTCTCCTAGTACTAGAACCCCCATCATCTAAATCATCCTCATCTTCCTAAAACAGCCGCCTTTTAAGAAGTCTTGATTTGCTTAGAGATTGCAAATCATCTAATCTCGCATTTAACAACTTGATTTGATCCACCATAGCTTTCAATAACAATTTCATATCGGGATCTTGTTGTTCACCACTATTAAGACTCATTTCGAAACCTGCAAAGAAAAGTTAGTACAAAACAGAATATGAACCTCTCATGCTCCCTCACGTGTTTATACTCTAAATAAGTTGAGTTCCACTCGTGTTTTCACTCACTTTTGGCTTTTTTTTTTAAACTGATTTCACCACTCTCGCCTTTTACCTCTTTTTTAATTCTTCTCACAAATTCTTTGGAAAAGAACTCTATCAATGTTCTTACCAAAGACAGCAGGTAGCAAGACTTATTAGCCTTGGTTCTATTTGGAAAGAACAATATAGATTCGGTTAGAGTACTAAAGGAAAGTTGAATATTAATTCAGAAGAACAAAATAAGGAAAGAATCTATTGGAAAGTTGAATATTAATTTAGAATAACAAAATAAGGAAAGA
>CATKHJ010444720.1:0-15312 GCA_949750685.1 Vernicia montana | reverse complement strand
ACTATTGAAGAAATTGGTTTCCAATCTAGTCCCTATGATCATGCTTTGTTCATTCGCTACACCACTAAAGGTTGCATTCTTTTACTTTTGTATGTTGATGATATGATAATAACTGGCAGTGATTCACAGGGCATCAAAGATCTTAAACTATTTTTGAGCAACAAATTTGAAATGAAGAATCTAGGGCAGCTCAATTATTTCCTTGGTCTAGAAGTCTCATCTGATGCCACTGGATATTATTTGTCTCAAGCAAAATATGCTACAGATCTTCTTTCTCGTGCTGGTATCACCAATGAGAAAACTTCAAACTCTCCAATTAAGGCAAATGCTCACTTCTCCACCATAGATGGTACTCCTCTAAATGATGGCACTCTCTATCGACAACTGGTTGGCAGTCTTGTATGTCTCACAGTTACTCGACCTGATATTGCTTATGTAGTTCATATGGTCAGTCAGTTCATGTCTACTCCTCGCACCACTCATTTTGCAGCAGTACTTCAAATTCTACGATATGTCAAAGGAACTTTATTCTATGGCTTATATTTTAAAACATAAATTAAGGCAAATTAAATTAAACTTGCAAGCCTACACTGATGCTGATTGGGCAGGAGACCCTACTGATCGTCGCTCAACTACTGGCTATTGTTTCTTTCTTGGTCACTCTCTTATATCCTGGCACAGTAAAAAGCAAAGTGTTGTATCCAGATCTAGTACTGAAGCTGAGTATCAAACACTTGCTGATGCTACTTCGGAACTCATTTGGCTTTGTTGCCTTCTTCAAGATATGGGTATTAAGCAATCATCTCCTACTACATTACATTGTGACAACCGTAGTGCTATTCAAATAGCTCATAATGATGTTTTTCATGAACGTACCAAGCACATTGAAAATGATTGTCATTTTGTACGATATCATGTACTACAAAATTCAATCAAGTTATTATCAGTATCCTCCATTGATCAAACTGCTGATATTTTCACTAAGACTCATCCACCTCAACGCTTCCGTGATCTTATTAGCAAACTTCAGATGGCTAATTTTTCACCCTCTTCAGTTTGAGGGGGGATGTTAATGTAAATGCATAATGTACATAGTCAAATTAAACAACTCACCTACACATCTCCATTGTGGACTTTCATCATCTAATCCATGTGCAGCTTACACCAACCCCCCATTTGCAGCCAACTAGAGTCCTTCAATCATGCCATGATTAGTGTAGTTTATTTCTATAAATACATTGCATTTCTATTGTAAAGGGCACAATAAGATATATAAAAACACTTAATTCTTTCTCTGTTCTTCTTATTCTAACAACAACAATCAAGATAGGTTCTTGAATTGTTGTGACCAAAAGAACAAATTTAATACTTTATAGTTAATCTTAATGATTATTGTATTTATTTTAATATTATGTGAGGTATGCATATTTGAGAATTAATATCCTCTTGTGAAAGTGTGTATAGAAGATAGAAATTAAAAAGATTTGAAATTGATCTTGTGATTACTTATTTATGTTGTTTTTTTTTATATGCATTAGTATTTTATTCTTTTGCTAATTTTTTGATGTTATTTAGTGTTATATAGTCTATTTTCATGAATTAACCACTTGAGGCAGGATATCCAGAAGGCTAGAAGACAAAAAGAAGCAGAAAAGAGAGGCAGAAGCAGTCTCTCCCTGAAGTCCATTCGTAGGGCGCAAGCCAGCTTACGCGCCCCATACATCCCTGCAATCCCATAATTCCTTTTTTTATTATTTTTTTAATTTTAATTATTTATTTTATTTTGTTGCTTTTGGATTCCAATAGTACAGTAGGGTTAATGTAAGTTGTAATAAAAATATTGAATAATCTCCCATTCTCCTTTAATTAATTAGAATTAGGTTTAATTAAATTGGATTAGAAAAAACTTGGTAAATTCATATTTTCAATTTAATTGCATGAAATTAGTTAGGTTTAATCACTTCTGTTGTTGGTTAATTTAATTTGCCTTAATTTATGTTTTAATTAATTTGTTTGGATTAATTAAGATAATTAATTAATTGGTTTAAAATGGTTGCAATTTGGTAAATTTAGATTTAAAATGTATGAAATTGGATTAGTAATTAGATTAATTTTCTTGATTATTTAGTTTAGGTATTTGGTAAATTTGAATTATTGTTGGAAATTAACTCGATTGCAACTTGGTAAATTTAAAATTATTTGAAAAATCATGAAAATTGATTTAGTCATTAGGTTGAATTTGATTTTATTTATTGTTTTGTAAAGATAATTGATTGAATTTGAATTGTAAAACAACTTACATATAATTGTCATATAAAAGTCCAAATAAAGCCTAACCCATCTGAAATTAAACAAAACCAGTAATTGGAAGCTAACCTCATAGTTGGGAGGGCTTAGGTGCCTAACACCTTCCCCGACCCGTACCTAACTTCCTTACCCAAAATCTCTAGACTAAGGTTGTTTGGTAATAAGCAAGGAATCCAAGTCACCTTTTTTTCCTAGTTTTTAAAAACTAGGTGGCGACTCTCATTCTCCGTTTTGGGCCTCAGCCCATTTCGTCTTCCCTCGACTTAGGTCAAAAAGTAATGCAGAGTCACATCCACCCGCATGCTCGGAAACTCGGCGGCGATAGTGGTGAGTCCACTAGGGATTTGAGAAGTTGATTCCAAATCTGGTTTTGTTTAATTTTGGATTTGGTTGGGCTTAATGGGCCTGCATCACAACACTAAACATACAAGCACCCTTTATCCTTTGAACCTTCAATACTGTTAAGGAAAGGATCCCTTAACTCCATTCAACATTTTGGCTTCCTCATTTAACTTTATCACTCACAAGTCCGTACCTTAAGGTATAAAAAGACTTGGGCGAATATCATTTATACCTTTGGGCCTCTAACCCAATGGGAGATATGAGCTCATATCTCGCTTATAGGAACCTTAAGTCGTAAGCCTGCTTTAGCCCATGTATTGATTTAGTAAATTCATTAGGATGTCCAAACGTGTTATATATATATATGAATCCAAGCCCAAATATCTTTGCTAGACCTTTAATTGATTTTCCAAAATAGGCTTGGATCATAGATTGATTGTGCTTTGAATGTTCATTTAAGAGAGTTATGCATGAAACAGGCTTGTGTTCCCCTTGTTGGATCATAAGCCATGGCCAAAAATCCTAGGAAAGAAAGACTAGACCAATACGTGTCTTGGAGATACAAGGTTGGAAGGTTTAATACTACTTGTGCTTGTGTTTGCTATACCATGTTCATGCATCATTTAAGTTAGATTCCATAACATCATGATTTAACGCATTGTGTTTTAACCATTTAAGAACAACTTTACTTTGAATCAAAAATGGCATCCCCAAATCACAACAGCAAGAGATCATATGATGAAATGATCCAAATCAACTCTTGAAATCAAAGTCTGAAGGCAAAAAGGTTTTCTTTGACCCTAAGGTTACTTTCCTTTCATTTGTGAAGGATTTATTATTTGAATGCTCTGTTATTCAGAAGTTCACCAAAGATCTTCTTAAGGTAATATCCGAGGCTTCTACTCAAGAAGAATTAGCCCGAATTGAGATGCTAACCAAATATTGGTTGGCTTAATATGAGGATAAAAGTGGTCCTATAGATTCAGATTGGAAGGATTGGTCCCAATATAACTTTCGAGGCTTTAGATCAATATTTTCGAAATTCTAAGGCCAACCCACCCAAGGCTTTTCATTTATTGCTGGAAAAGAATCAGACGAGGTCTATAACCGCATGTTAGCCGAGATAAGGGCCAAAATGAAGGAAGTGCGTGAAGCTGCGCTCAAGAATTGCTCACACCATGAGTATATGGAAACTCATGATGGAATCATATGCTTATTGTGTGGTCGTGAATGTTAGACTCCTCTTTTTTATCCAAGTTATGTAACGAGGGATGAATTAACTTCCCTAAAAGTTTAAATAAAACAAATGCCTTTTTCGTTTAAACTTTGTGTTCCCTTTTGAAAAAAATGAACGAAAAATAAAATAAAGCTCACTAAACTGAAAATCTGAAAGGGAGGTTTACGCAACAGTTAGAGCACAAAAAATGAATAAAATGAAAATAATGAAAACCTCACTAAAGGACTATTCACTTGTTCTTTAGGCAAAAGTTAGAGGTAGAGAATAAAACTTGGAAAAGAAAGAGTCTTCTGATTTGATGAGCACAGAGTTCGGGCACGAGAGCAGGAAAATAAGAATCGGTTCTGATTTAAGGAAGTTGTACATTAGGTGTCACATGCATTTATCATGCATATTCATAACATTTCATGCATCCCATGCACCATTTCATATTTGCTAAAACTGTTTGTTTTGCAGTCATAGCTCCGCGCAAGAATTGGGGAGAAGCTATTTGGAAGTGTGGAAATGCCAGATTAGTCCACCATATGCTGATCATAGACTTAGAAATAGTGTAATATCTCACCAGTTGGAGACAGAGTCCGTTAGCTACACAAGAAACTCAACTTGGCTCCATAGGACCGTCAAATTCAGAAACATAATCAAGCCCTGTTCATAGTCAGTTATCACCCCTAGAATTTAGAATGGAAGATGAGCAGATGGAAGCTACATTGGCTGCATCTTGGAAACTTGATTGGCAGCTATGATCCAAGAACAAATTAATCAAGCTTTCAAAGAAACGAGTTTCGCCTCCTATCGATCCGGCAAATCAGGTGAACGCTGCTGAAAATGCTGCTAATGCTGTTAGGGCAAACAATAGGCAACATGATAATACTCAAAACAATCAGATTGGAAAATAAAATGCTAAAGACATCTTTGTTGATATGGATGAGTACCTCTAAAAGAAGTTGAAAGAGACTCCGTTGAAAGCGAGAAGCAGAAATAAATTAAGAGTCAGATGAGCATAATTGCAAAATTGTTAAAAGGGAAAGACTTTGAAAAGATTGAAGCTTTGAGTTCCTTAACTCTAGATGGAGCATATCAACTGTCTAACCGATTTAGGATGCCAGACATGATCAAGTTTAATGGCACAGGTAATCCTAACATCCATTTGAAAATGTTCGTTACTCGGATGAGTACCACTGGAGCTTCTAAGCAGTAGATTTTGCAGCTTTTTCCCACTTATCTAGATAGGGCACCTGTGAAGTGATACTATGATTTGGATAAAAGCAAACAAGAGGATTGGAACCTGTTGTCGGAGAGCTTTGTAGCTCAGTATGGTTATAACACTCCACTAGCGGTAACACTCCGTGATTTAGTATCTACTAGGAAGAAATCTAGAGAATCCTTCTCTGACTACATTAGTCGTTGAAGAGAAAAAGCAACAAAGATGACAAACCACCCTACTGAAAAGGAGTAAGTGTGTGTTTCTTATAAGCCATGTCAATGAATTATGAATGGGTATTGTGATTTTGATTTGAATTGAGGAGTTTTATGGATTTTATTTTGTATTTTTTAGGCATCAGATGAGTGTGTACCTTTAATTTTGCACTCTCTGGAATACAAACAAAACCTAGAGGCACCTAGGCGCGGTAAACAAACCTCTGGAAGTCGAAATCGCCAAAGATCGCTAAAATTCTAAAAATCAAGAATCCGAGCCTCGGGACCCGGGACCCATCCCTCAAGCCTTTGAACCAATCTTAGATCATTTGGAATTGAATATGGAGCACAACGCAATCATGAAAAACATAGTTAAAACGGGTCAAAACGGCGAAAACCAGCAAAAATCAGGCGTCGAAAGCAACCAGTGATCGCATGCAGTCCAAAAATGGCCATGTGTAGTCATAGTTTTTCTGTGCGATCATAATTTTGACTGTGCAATCCAAAATTGCCTCTATGAGGTCCCAAAACGTCCATATGCAGTTTTGAGCTTTAGAACACCAAATCCCACATCGAAACTTCACGGTTTTGACCTCCAGCTCTCTCCCTATATAAAAAAGACCCCCCCATCTCATTTTCACATCATTGGAGCTTGCTTGATCACCCTCATGATCTCAAAGAAAACATCCTTTTAAACTTGGTCCAAAAGGAACGAGCATTCTAGTCTTAAAGTTTATTTTTCTTTTATTTTTTGCTTTGCTATTGCTCCTTGCTTTGCAAAGCAGGATTGGGTTACGACTTTCCGAGCTGACCCATCAAGTCAAAAGTTTTTCGCTGTCCGAGGCAAGCCTTCCGCCGTCCGAAGCAAGCCACCGCCCGCCGTCCGAGGCAAGCCCGCGGCCATCTCAATGCCGCTCAAGCGCAAGGTAAGCTTTTTTTCCTTTCTCTTTTCATTTTCTTCATTTGTTTAATTTATTTTTTCCTCCTTGGGATTCTCTTTTAGTTAGTTAATTAAATTGGTTTATCTAGGTTGTTAGTTAATTAAAGTCTGAAATAATTACTTCAACTTGGTAATCAATTAGGTTAATTAATTAATCAAACCACCTTTTAATCAATGAACTGAAACATGATAAAATATTAGGACTAAACTAACCCCTTCGTAAGAAGAGCGAACTACGCGGATTTTGATTCCTATTCGAAGGGATACATAGGTATGCTTGTCTAAAGCATCAAATCCAATTAAAATCAACTTCTCCTCTCATCACCTTCTTCACTTTAATTTAATTTCTTTTGTTACATTGTTTGGGAAATGTGTGATTTCCCTATAATCTCATAAGGGTTAGAGGAAGTATCCCTAATTTGATTTAAATTGTAAATTTAATTATTTTCTGCTTTCTTTATTTTGACTTTTAATGTTTTCGTTACTGTATTCTATTATTGAATGATTCATGCATTATATAATTGTTCACGCATTTTAAATTGTTCATGAAATCTATTTTTTAAGTCATTGTGTATTAAACTCGCCAAACTAATTAAAATGAACCGAAAACATAGTATCCGAATCCTCTTTAGTTTCGAGGCTAGTGATCTTTTTCCTTTCGGATATCAATTGGAGTCATTAATGGGTTTTTACCTTATATTTTTCCAAATAAAAATAAAGTAAGGTGGCGACTCTAAAACACTTTTCAAAATTAACCAACCTGAACCCGAGGGTTCCATCGTGAGTTCAAACCCAAATGAGTATTTCGATTCCCTTTCAGTGGATCGGACCGGTGCTCGGGCGAGACCTCACAATGAGTCACAACCGTTACTTTGTAGTAACACCTGTAACTTATGTGTTTGTAAGTTGGAGTAGCCACTGGATGATTTTCACCATGGTGAACTTCAGAGTCACGGTTGTTATTTTTGAAGTAACGCCCGTGACTTATGTGTTTGTAAGTTGGGATGACTATTGGATGATTTTCAAGGCTGTAAACTTCAGAGTCAATGCCGTGAGCTTCAGAGTCAAGGCCGTGAACTTCAAAGTCAAGACAGTGAACTATCTGAAGAAGTATACGTGAACAGTACAAAGTAACGGCAGTGAATAAAGTCAAGGCCGTGACTGTTATCGGGGACAAAATTGTCAACTCGCATTATAAAAGAAAATTTAGCCCAAAAACATTCATTTATAGCATTTGCAACCCCAACCACCATAAAGGAGATAGGAATACATTTTACCCACCTCTCATAAATACTACAAACCATAATTATTGCATCTTAAACATGACCCAAGAAATCTAGGGTTGAAGATTTAAAGTGTTTTCTTCAAGTTTAAAGCTCCATTGTTAAGGTAAGAGGAAATTTTAGGGTTTCATCTCTTTCCCTCATAGGAATTGAGTTTAGAGTCAAGATTAGCATGATCTTTCATTGATAATAAGTTAATAGTATAGATTTATTGATTTATTGTTATTATGTGCATGGATTTTCTATAAATTCTAGTAAAGGTCAAAGAGAAGAAGATCATGGAGGGTGTGACCACCATATATGTTTGATGTGAGGAATCTTCAAGCTATTTTGGACATTCTTTTGTTAAGGTGAGTGATAATTATATTATTATGATTGTGAATTGAACCATGTGGCATAAATGCCTATTTTCTTCATAAATTCCAAATGATTCTTAATAATTGCTTTATATCATTCTTTGTGGTATTTATGATTTCATTGTTCCCATGAACCAGTTATTGATTATTCTACCACCTTGAATTGATTCATTGAAAACCTTTGCTTATTGGCCTCTATTAATGATTTATAATTACTATTGATCATTGTATGCCCTATATGACCTAAAGCAGAAATTCCCCAATCTGATGTGAGGTAAAACATCAGACAATGTGCACAGTGTACCAATGGATAGGGTAAATTATCCAAGCTCTAGCTAGGAAGGGTCATGGTGTCCTAGCCATGAGATCTGATCAATCTTGTGCAGTGGTAATGTGGTATGCTCTAAAAGATGAGCCTCTACCTCTATTGTTTATTGTGGGTATATCATATGCTTCAGCTCTCGAATATTCCTAAGAGCATATACTTTTACATCATGGGGAGCGTTAAGACATATGTACCTCTATTCTCAATTCATTAATAAATTTCTGCTAAAGATGATATATGTATTTTTACATGATCCAATTATGCCATTGATATTGATTGAGAACCTAAAGATTGCTATAAAACTATTGAATCTATTGATATTCCATTGTTATAGATTGAATGAACTATGAACCATTTCTTGTGAGCCGACCTTGAATTACCTAGCCTCACAAGTATGGTAGTATAATCATTACTTATTGTTTTAACTCATTAGTGATTCTTTTTTTCAGGGGAGCTTAGTTTATCAGTCTGGTTCCTAAGGCTTTCTTCTTCATCCTTAGGAACCTTAGTGATTAATGTAATACTCCGTATGTTATTTTATTTACTCATGTATATGAATATTCATGGTTGTATCTTAGAGCTCCATGGGATTGTATGAATGGTATTCTTTTGTCCTAAAAGGGCACTAACTATGGATGACTAAAATGATTATGGTTATGTAATACTATTGATAGACAGTTAACTTTGTAAAGGTATGATATTGGTATTGATAGTAATGTATGGAATGTCATTGATAGCAGGTTGTGATTTTGGAATTTATATTGGTTGAATGTATAGAATTTTTAGTACTTGCATGACACCGTTATGGATGATAGATTTTTTTTTTTTTGCCAAGTCTGTTATGGATGATAGATTGGCATGATTTCTACGGGTTTTCAGTGGTCTTAAGCTTACCCATGCCCTAGGATAATCTTACCCATACCCTAGGATCGTCATGGCTCAAGAGTTGGGTCGTGACAAAACCTATGACCTGGCACGAGCCCTCCAATGCTTAAGTTAGTGTGACTGCATGTATAGAGCTAAAGGCTTGGGGAAGAGTGGATTTAGAGATGATACTTGTAATACCCTAGACCTTCCAATGATCAAAGCAAGCCTAGTATTAGAATAATGAATAGTGGACAAATACATCAATGTACATAGATTGGAAGGACAGTCAAACCCTAGTTAGCTCAATAAAGAAATTCCTTAACTTGGTATGATACTGTTGGGTATGCTATATGTGAATGCGTATATGAATGCATTAGAATTGCTTGGTGAATAATTAGTATTAAATTAATTAATGTTAAGTACTTTTATAGTTGAACATAGAAAGTTACAAAAAAATATGTGTCAAAAACATGAAAATTGCCAAATTTTCAAAATTTGATAAAGAAACACTAAAGAATTAAACTAGTGGAATGTGGGTCCCTCCACCCACTTAAGTGGCTAGCCATGCTTGATTGATGGTGTATAAGTACTCTAATTTTACGTGGTTACCTCTTTTGATATCATTTGAAAATGGGTTAGTGGAGAGTGAGCTCCACTCCCCACTATTGAGCAAAAATTTCTAGAAAGAAAGCGTACCAAAACATTATTTCATAAAATCATCTCCCTTATCATTTTTTGAAAGTGGATAAAATATCTACACCCACCATTAGATTTGTTCATGGACCCGGCTTGAATTTGAAAAATGTTCAATTTTTCAAAGGCCCGGTGTGCCCTGCCCGCAATTTCTTTCACTAATTATGACTTGCGGCTTAGCCCGACAACAGGTCTACCCATCATAAGGCTTCCAAAGTAAGCTACCCATCTTCCACCACAAAACTTACTACTCATTTTCTACTACAAGATTAAAAGTCAAATTTTCTATCACCACTTCACCTAACACTTCTCATTATTTTCATTCACAAAAAGAAAACATAAACTCTCCCCACTCTTCCCATCATATTTGACCAAGCTCTCAAAGGAAGAAGGATCAAGATTTTTAAGGTATTTTCTTTATTAAACCTCTTCCTTTTGGTGACATAAGTGTTATTCTTAAATTCTTTTCTAGATATCCTTGAAACTTCCTATTTCCTTTCTATTTGATGGTTCGGCCAACCTAAGAAAAATAGGGAAAAAATATTTATTTGTTTTAAATCATGATAAAATGAACATAAGCATGTGTGAAATTGATACAAATTTGATTGAATTGAATGGGCATGTTAAACATAGAAACTAGGGTTTCATGCTAAAGCTTATGAGAAATTGAATCAAGTTTACAGCTAAAACTTGTGCCTTCTAAGCAAAGTCAAAACATAAAAGTTATAGATTTATACTTCAAGTATATTCCTCTAAAAAGGTTTTATGAAATTTGATGTTTGTGAAGAGATATCTCACTCGGACTAGGACTGACTCAAAATAATGATATAGTAGGCAGTCCAGAATTGACCAACAAATTTGATGACTTTAGAGGCAAAACTAGGCCGAGTATAAAACATAAGAAATGATCATTTATTAATTTAATGTAAAAGAAATTTGTAATTGGATATACACATTTTGAGATGCAATCAAATGAATGGAATAAGGTTAGTTTATCCCTGCATAGGAATAAAACAAATTTTAAAAGGTTAATGTGAATTGTGTAGAGCATATTATGAGCTCAATTTTGGATATGTTATAGTTTCATATGTATAGTTTAATATGCAATAATAATCAACTCATTTGGACTAGTAGAACATAAAATATGGCAGAAACAGTGATGCAAGGTCAAACTTATTTACTAGATGATATATGAAAGTATAATGCTTTAGTGTCACCATTTGTGATCAATGAATTATATATATGTGTGATAAATGGTAATTGATGAGTATATGATAAAATTGAATATGTGAATTTGCAAATCTCAACCCTATATTAGGGTGCCATTCAGCCTAAATGGGGGAGACATGTATTAATGAATGTGTTTCAAGTGAAAATGTTTAATAGTAAATATATGAACTAAGTTTATGAGTTAATTAGGGTATAGCATTCAAGCACTAAAATAGCATTAGGATACTTAAGTCCTTTGAATTGTATGGGGTAGTGTGTGATTTCTTGTTGACTGGTTGTGTGCAGTGAATAAGGATAATTAAGCAGAGAAAGGAACTATGAGGAAAAAAATCTTCCATTTTATTGTGTTAAATGCTAAAGAGCTTAAGAATTTAAGGTGAGTATATAATGTTCTAATATAGTATGTGCATTATAAATGTTGTGCCATATCATTATATGTGTTATTCATACCCATTAATATACCATCAAACTTTATGAAACAATTAGAAACCCTAGTCCTAATTGTTCATGAGCCTTTGTAAATCGATAAATGACATCTTAATAAACATCTTTGACATGTTGAGTTAGGGTTCATTATTTTTTTTGACTAATATTGTATGTCATTTAAATTGCAATGTGTTTCCACATTTGTCAGGAATAAATCATGAGATCGAATAGAAATTGGATGTATTCTAGGCTTAAGGACGGTTTACTAAGAGATGATGTTGATGGGAAATTGGAGATAGATTTTCGTAAATGGCTCGAGTTATATGTGAATATATACTCGTATCTTATAGTCTAATATGTTCAATGTATACTCGTATACTCAAAATTGATTAAATTATTTATTTTGTATCTTATAGGCTACTGATCCTACAAATGGGATCACAAATAAATTCATTGTTGACCTTGCTAATGGTCCATTACGGACTATGACAATGTATCCTATGTACATTGTGAATGGGTACAAGTTTCACACTGAAAAACATTATTCTGATAGGTCATCAATCAATAGCGGGGTCAGTATAAAGGGTTCTAACTATAGTGAAAACGTATATGACTATTATGGTCGATTATTCAAGGTTCTGCAATTGGAATACCCTACACTTCCGATTAAGAGAACTGTATTATTTAAATGTGAATGGTTCGATCCAAAGCCAAATGTGAGAATGAAAGTATATGAAAATTATAATCTTGTTGAAATCAACCACAGGTGGAAATTTAATAGATACGAACCATTTATATTGGCAATACAAGCTTGTCTGATGTATTATGTTCCTTATCCTAGTCTACGACGAGATAAAGCTGATTAGTGGACAATATGTAAGATTAAAGCTATATCAGTTGTAGAGATTAAGGACGGATATGTGATTAATACATTATCTCAAACACCATTCCAAGAAGATGGTGTAAATTTGCCTCATATTGAAATTACCAATGACGAGCCACCTGGATCTTTAAATGATCCGGTTGAGTTGTTCATTGACATAAATGAGGCCTGCGACCACCGGATCATTGACATATATATATAGACTTTTATGATTGGTAGACAATATGAAAGAGTATTCTTATGTCAATAATATGAAATTTGTTATATGAACAGATGTCGAGATGTGTGGCTGGCGATGATAGTACATCTGATTGACCTCATGGTCATGGTCTACAACATCCAGTATTGCGCCATCTAGGCCTGCGACCACCAGAACAAAGCCATCTAGGCCTGCCACCACCACCATCGCCACCTCCTTACCTCAAGCACCACCTTTTTTGCATTCAATTCCTCCCTCTACTTCTAGAGCTCCCTCTACTTCAGCACTTTTATCATCCCGAGCTGCTGTTATACCTGATGCTGATGATGAGCCATATATTGTTTCTCCTCTTGAGTTGAGACCCATTATTACTGTGCTTCGTAGGAGGTATGTTTATATTATTATTCATATCTACTAATCATATATAGTACATAATTTTATTACTTTTCAAATTTATTTGTAACTAACATTTAATTCTTTTGCAGTTTGCATCCATCTAAAAAATGCTCCCGCATATGCATGCAAATATTTAAAGAAAAAATTGATACAGAGGGATACACATCGAAGAGGGTATCTAAAAGTACAAAAGAATTCTATTGGAGTGAGTTCAAGGTATGTAAAAATTTAAAATGTCTATAAATAAGTATTAAATTAATTATAATTTAATTACCTAACTACTAATTTTATTTTGTTTAAATTGTTAAAGAAACAATATCAGTGTAATCGGGTGATCGACGCCTTAGTTGAGACAACCTTCTATAAGAAGGTTACATTGTAGTACAAGGACTTGCTTCATGATGTGAATCATATGGAGAAGAAGACTTAGATGCCCGATGAGGCATGGGAGATATGGCATGAGCATTGGACTACTCCCGAGTTCCAGAAGCTATCTCCCCAGGCCAGCAAAAATAGAAAGACAGAGAAAGAAAGTCCAGGATCTAGTCCGTCTAAGCACACTGGAGGGTCTATACCCCATGAGGAGCAAGCCAGAAGATTGGTAATTATTTTCATTCAATTTTCAATTTTTTTTAAGTGTTTGATTTTACTTATTAATATATTTCAATTCTTAACATGCTCAGCAATTAGGACTCGAGTCTCTGCCTGTTGAGGTCTTCGTTTGTACATACACTAAGAAAAATGACAAGCAGACATTTGTTGATACCAGATCTCGGAGGGATAATGTAAGTAACAAAATGGTTAAATTAAAATTAAAATTAAAATTTTATGATGCTATACTATTATGATAATCACTAATGTGAGCAGTTGTTGCAGCCAGCCCCGGGATCCATTGAGCCTCATCAGGTGGATGAGAAGGAGTTATACCTTCAGGTTGTTGGGGGACGAACGAAGGGTAGGATTTACGGCATCGGTTCTCAGGTCCTGCATTTTTATGGACATCCCAGTTCCAGTACTTCTTCTGCCCCACCCCCACCCCCACCCCCTTCATCCGAGGATATTCAGCGAGAGGTGGATAGGCGAGTAGATGAGAGGTTGAGAGGTATGAAAGAGTGGTTGTGAAGCTTATCAGTAGCGACTGGGGTACCATTACCACTTCATCTTCTATTGCAGCCTGCTTCAGACCAACAACATGCTCCTTTGCATGCTTTAGACCAGCAGCTTGCTCCTCCGCGTATTCTAGGAGATGGTGTTGATGCCAGTGATCATGATGATGGTGATGAGTATTTGTTGGATGATTCGGCTGGTGGCGATGATCACACAACAAATCTTAATTAGATTGTTTTTTATACCGACAAAATTTTACTTTTGAATTTTTTACTATTTATTTTATATTAGCACATTATATTTTGTTTTGTTAATATAATATTATGATATTATTTTTGTATATTTATTATTTACATTAATATAAATTAATATATTTACTTTTATATTTGTAACTTTTTAAATTTAAATATAATTGCAATTAAATTAAATTATAAATTTAAAAAAATTCATATTCAACCATTATCGATGGATTACCGACGAAAATGCATTTATTTATTTAATTATTTACTGACGGATTTGTATTAATTTAATAATTTTTTTTATTAATTCCTGATAGATTATCGACATAATTTGTTTTTTTATTTATTACCGACGGATTATACCGTCGGTAAGTTTATCGACAACCTCAAAAAGTATTACCGACGGAATATCCTTCGGTAAATTACCGACAAATTGGTAAATGATTTTTCCAACATTTACGTTTCGTCGGTGATCCGTCAGTAATTTAGGTTACCGATGAAAAAATATGATTACCGACGACCGACGAGATATTCTGTCGGTAATAAGTGTTTTTCCAATAGTGAAGAAAAAAAAATCTTGCCTTTTTTTTTCAAAATTTAAGCTACTAAGATCTTGTAAACCCAAGAAATGAAGAGCAATGAGGATTAGAAGATAGTCTTTTCAAGATTTACTCAAACAATATCACTAATTTGCTCCAGAACAAGAAAGAAAAAAAATCTACTTCAAAGAACAACTCTAATTTTCGAGGTCATAGAAAATAAAAAGGAATGGAATAGATTCAAGATTATAGAATTAAAGAAATATATACTGCCACAACAACCAGATATCCCACTAAAGATTGTTACAACACTCACCCTATTTGAGCAAAAAATAAATAAATTGTTGGAATTAATGGGTCGGGTTCGAGTACGCCCATGACCGGTATATAGACCCATGCCCATTAATCATTAATTAATTATTATTTAATTAATTAAAAGATAATATATAGATATTATCTTAGAAGATATTATCTTAGAATTCTAAAAGGATTTGTTGAATCATTTTAGAATTCTTTTTGAGTTAAGA
>CATKHJ010444670.1:0-18288 GCA_949750685.1 Vernicia montana | reverse complement strand
AAATTAGGGTGGCGACTCCCGAATCCTTTTCAAAAATCAAAAATCAATTTTCCGAGGCGATAGCCGCTTCCAATCGTGAGCACCGAAACCCGTTCCTTAACCTCCCTTAAAAATCGCTCTCGCCTTTCCTTAAGGCATTTTTTCTCCCACGAGCGAGGGGAGGGGCGTTCGGGCGAGGCCTCACACTAGTAATACTGGTACTTTTACTATGGGGACTTATTCCACTGGTTCACAGAGCTCTCAAAGACGTAAGAACAAAAATAAGGGTAATAGTGGATTTAGATATGGCAGAGGCTATAGTAGTAATGGTGGTGGATCTAGTTATAGTGGTTCAGGTTCAGTTACCACAGAGTGTGCTAGATGTGGCAGAGCTCATCAAGGGCAGTGTTGGTAGGAAGCGAATGTATGTTATAGTTGTGGCCAGCCAGGTCACTTTGCTAGAGATTACCCTATAACTGGTGGTCAGAGAACTTTCACTCAGGGATCTATGGCCAGTGTAGCTCAGCCCAGGTTCACCTCCGCTCCTTCTCAGTCCGAGGGACAATTTAGTGGCCAGCAGGGCCGTGATTTGGGAGGCAAAGGTAGAGGACAGAATCAGAGTCAGAGTTCTGGATTTGCTGGTAGAGGACAGAATCAGAACCATGGTAGGATTTTTACACTCACCCATCAGGACGCTCAGGCTTTGAATGCAGTGGTGACAGATATTCTTTTTGTTTGTTCTTTAGAGGCTCGTGTATTATTAGATCCGGGTGCTACGCATTCCTTTATATCCCCCAGTTATGCAGTAAAAATTGATATGATGCCTGTCAGTCTTGAGTATCTGTTATCAGTTGCCACTCCTGTGAGTGATTCCTTGTTAGTGGACACAACTTTTTCTGCATGTTCAATTCGAGTCGAGGGAAGGATTCTTCTTGCCGATTTAATTATGCTTGATGTGATGGATTTTAATGTAATTTTGGGTATGGACTGTTTGTCGACCCATTATGCTACCCTCGATTGTAGCAACAAAGAAGTTGTCTTCCGTATTCCTGGCGATACAGAGTTTTCTTTCAAGGGAGATAGAAGTGTTGCTCCCTATAATCTTGTTTCAGCCATCAGTGCTAGAAATATGTTACGTCGTGGTTGTCAAAGTTATCTAGCCCTAGTCAGAGATGTTTCCAAGGATGTTGGAAACGTGGAAAATGTGCCTATAGTAAATGAATTCTCTGATGTGTTTCCTGAAGAGCTTCAAGGATTACCTCCGGATAGGAAGATAGAATTCTGTATTGATGTGATACCAGGAACAAACCCTATATCTATGTCGCCTTATAGAATGGCACCTACAGAATTAAAAGAGCTCAGGGAACAATTGCAAGATCTTTTGGATAAAGGTTTTATCCAACCTAGTACTTCTCCCTGGGGTGCTCCGGTGTTGTTTGTGAAAAAGAAAGATGGATCGATGCGTCTTTGTATTGATTACAGACAATTGAACAAGGTGACTGTAAAGAATAAATATTCTCTTCCTTGAATTGATGATTTATTTGACCAGCTTCAGGGTGCTAAATGTTTCTCAAAAAAATTTGATCTTCGTTCGGGATATCATCAGTTGAGGATCAGGAGAGAAGATATTTCTAAAACAGCATTTAGAACTCGGTATGGACATTATGAGTTCCTTGTGATGTCTTTTGGTCTCACTAATGCACCTGCCGCATTTATGGATCTGATGAACCGAGTGTTTAAACAATTCCTAGATCGGTTTATCATTGTGTTTATTGATGACATTTTGGTATATTCGAAGACTCTTGAAGAGCATGCTCAACACTTGAGGATGGTTTTGTAAACTTTGAGGAATCATCAACTTTATGCTAAGTTCTCCAAATGTGAATTTTGGTTAGACAGTGTAGCTTTTCTGGGGCATGTCGTTACTAAGGATGATATTATGGTGGACCCCAAAAAGGTAGAAGTTGTCACAAATTGGTTAAGGCCTACTTCAGTCACCGAGATTCGCAGTTTTCTTAGATTAATAGGTTATTATCGTTGCTTTGTCCAAGATTTTTCAAGGATAGCAGCTCCTTTGACTCGATTAACTCAGAAAAATGTTAAGTTTCAAAGGACTGAGGCGTGTGAAAATAGTTTCCAAAGGCTTAAGGATTGCCTTACCTCAGCTCCAGTATTAACTTTACCTTCGGGTATGGGCGGTTACACAGTTTACTGTGATGCTTCGAGAATTGGTATCGGGTGTGTTTTGATGCATCATGGTAAAGTGATTGCTTATGCCTCTCGTCAGTTGAAGAAGTATGAACAAAACTATCTCACTCACGATTTGGAAATGGCAGCAGTAATTTTTGCCTTGAAGATTTGGAGGCATTACTTATATGGTGAAACTTGTGAGATTTATACAAATCACAAAAGCCTGAAATATATTTTTGATCAAAGAGACTTGAATTTGACACAGAGGAGATGGATGGAACTTCTTAAAGATTATGATTGCACCATTCTTTACCACCCTGATAAAGCAAATGTTGTAGCTGATGCATTAAGTAGGAAGTCCTATGGTAGTTTAGCTCATATTATGGTAGATGAAAGACTTAAAGTTAAAGAGTTACAGGAATTGTTTGATGAAGGGTTACAGTTGGAGGTGCACAATTCTGGAGTATTGTTAGCACATTTTAAAGTTCGTTCGGTTTTAGTGGAAAGAATTAAAGTGGCTCAGAGACGGGACCCACAATTGTGCAGAATTATAGATGAGGTGCAGGAAGGCAATACTCGAGACTTCGTGATTGATGATAATGGAGTACTTCGACACGGTTCTCGTTTATGTGTTCCTGATGTAGATAATTTGATAAAAGAGATTTTAGAAGAAGCACACCTCGCAGCATACAACGTGCATCAAGGTTCCACCAAAATGTATCGTGATTTGAGGGGTATTTATTGGTGGAATGGTATGAAGAAAGATGTTGCTGAATTTGTTTCTAGATGTTTAACTTGTCAACAAGTGAAGATGGAACATCAGAAGCCTTCTGGATTTTTGTAATCACTTCCTATTCCTGAATGGAAATGGGAAAGGATCACTATGGATTTTGTGACTGAATTACCTAGGACTATCACAGGATATGACTCTATATGGGTAATCGTGGACCGATTAACTAAATCGGCACACTTTATTCCTGTTAAGTTCAATTACTCTGTGGCTAAGTATGCCAAGTTGTATGTGGAAAAGATAGTATGCCAAGTTATATATGGAAAAGATAGTTTGTTTGCATGGAGTTCCAGTCTCCATTGTGTCAGATAGAGGACCCTAGTTTACTTCTAGATTTTGGAAATCTTTGCAAGATGCATTAAGTATAAGGTTAGATTTCAGCACAGCTTTTCACCCTCAGACAGATGGTCAGTCTGAGAGAACAATTCAGACCTTGAAGGATATGCTTCGAATGTGCATACTTGACTTTGGAGGTCATTGAGATTGGCACTTGTCATTGATTGAGTTTGCTTATAATAATAGTTATCATTCCAGTATCGAAATGGCACCTTATGAGGCTCTGTATGGCAGAAGGTGCAGATCTCCAGTTTGTTGGGAGGAAGTTAGAGAAAAGCAGTTAGTAGGACCTGACTTGGTTCATATTACTTCAGAGAAAATTCCTATAATCCTAGAACGACTAAAGACTGCATTTAGTAGACAAAAGAGTTATGCGGATCCAAGGCGTAAAGATCTTTCTTTTAATGTGGGTGACTACGTTTTCTTAAAAGTATCTCTTATAAGAGGAGTAATGAGATTTGGTAAGAAAGGAAAGTTGGCACCGAGGTATATTGGTCCATATATGATCATTGAGAGAGTTGGAGTAGTTGCATATCGTTTGGACTTGCCATTGGGTCTTTCATATGTTCACCCTGTGTTTCACATCTCTATGTTGAGGAAGTATATTTCCGATCCTTCACATTTGATTCAGCCACAAGAAATTCAGATTTGTGAAAATCTGTCTTATGAGGAAGTTCCTGTAGCTATTGTGGATTTTCATATTCGTAGGCTTTGTTCTAAGGAAATTCCTATGGTTAAGGTTATGTGGTGTAATCACACTACTGAAGAGTGTACATGGGAAGTAGAAGCTTTGATGAGAGAGAAATACCCTTATCTGTTTGGGGCTAGTTGATTTGTTTTGAAATGTAATATTTAAAATGCTTTCAAGTATTTATATAATGATGTATATTATCTTTATCTAAATTCGAGGACGAATTTATTTTAAGGGGGGGTAGATTGTAATATCTTGAAATTTTAATTATAAAAATTATTATTTGGGTATTTATTTTAGTAAAGTAAATTTATTTATTTATTTATTTAGTAAAAAGTGAATTTATTTAAGTAAATTTTCAAAATTATTTACTTATTATTATTATTATAAGTATTATATATATATGTTTGATTGTTAGAAGAACGGAAAAAGAGACGGAGAGATAGAAAGTGACAGAAAGAGAGACAGAGAGAGACAGAGAGAGAGAGTGAGAAAGGAAAAGAAAGCTTCCGAGAGATTTTTCGGCCGATTTTGAGCTCTGTTCTCGCCAATTCTGGTACCGTTGAGTTCCTCTTTTCTTAAGTTTCAATTTGGTATATCATTTGCTAATTTTTAGTGAATGTTTGAATTTTGGTTGGAATCTGGTGAAGTTACAGGGCTACCGACGTATTTTTCGGCGACTCTCCGACGAGTGAGGGAGAGTGGTATATATTTCTGGCATCTACGTTTCAATACAAATCCATTGGTACCAAGTTCGCTGTTATCCGACACTGTTGACATTTTCCGGTAACTTTTTCGGCGACTCTCCGGTGAGTGTACCTGGTAGTCCGAAATTAATCCCTGATGATTAATTTAATATTAGAATTATTTATTATGGCATATTGGTATCTATTATATGTATTATGTCTTGATGAAATATTCTGCCAGACAGGAACCTGATGGTATTTTGAGATATGATCAGATGAACATATCATGATGTTGATGTAGGTTCTGTTGGCATGTGGGTCATTTGCCCTTTATTTATTATTTGATGGTATATTTTCGGTTGATTAGTCATATCAGACTGACTACGAGTTCTAAAAATCTTAAGCTTTCCCGTACCCTAGTGCTGGTCACGTGCTCCTAGTATGACAGAATGAAAATGCAAGGACGTGTTAGTTTCTTAAAATACAGAGACGCGTTCATTAGTTAAGGCAAACTTCATGAACTAAATAATAATTTACCCTTCTTATATTTAGGGCCAGTTTGACATTGTTTTTTCTCATATGCTTTTGGTTATTTATTTATTTATTTTTTATAGCTACTTTTTAATATCTGACTTTTGGGAGACGTATGGTAAACTATGTCTTTTCCAAATGCATATGAAAAAAAGCAAAAACAATATAAATATAAAAAAAAATTCAAAATTTCAAAAACATGATACTTCACAGCAATGTCAAATTAGCCCTTAATATAAATTAGATATATAATCCTTAAATATACATCTCTTTTATCTAAGTATACGTCTCTTTTATTTAAATTGTATGTATAGATTAGTTTTTTTTTTATTTAATGTTATTGAAATCTTTTATATAAATTATATGTATAGATTAGTTTTTTTATTTAATGTTATTGAAATGATTTTTTTAATAATTTTGATTTCGATTGATATTCAAATGTGAAATTTTATAATTTTAGAGATCATTCTAATATTATTGAACTAACCATTTATTAATACTAAAATAATTTTTTAACTGGTAAGATTTTTAATTTAAATTTTAATTGAAATTAAATTTATATAAAAGAATTAATTGCTCACATGAGTATAAATTATAAAATAATAATACTCCCTCCGGTTCTCAATAACTGTCTTTTTAAAAAAGTGATTTTGTTTCAATATAATTATCGTTTTAGAAGTTCAATGCAGCATTTATTAGCTTTTTTTCAACTTTACCCTCATCACAATTCTAATATTTCATATGTTTTTTCTTATTTGGTGAGAGAAAATAAGAATATATTTGTCCATATTAATTAAAATTAAAAGTATTTAATAGATTTCTTAATATGTGTGCATCCTCCTAAAACGACAGTTATTGTGAAACGAATGGAGTATTTTGTTTTGGACTAAAAATTGATGATAATTGATTATAAATAATTAAATACATGTTATGTGGCAAGTGTCCTGCCTAAGACGGTAATAAGAAAGAAAATTTGATCTCGTGTGTAAAGTGAGGCTTAGAAGTTAGAATAGATGTGAGGTTTATGTTTTCACTTTTCAGTGAGAAGTGGAAACTGAAAAGGCACTAAGGTAGATTGATAATCATTTTCGGCAACGCAAAGTGGGGGTCTGACCTGTCCAAGATGATCTTTATCCTCATCCTCTAGTGCTCCACTATGAGTAAAATTATAATTATCATTTTCATTAGAAGTGAAATAAGTCGAAATAATATTATAGGCTATTTAATATAAATAATCATTTGCTTTAAAAAATTTCACCAAACTAGTGACAACTTTTTGTAATTTGAAAGATTTGAATATGAGATATCTCACTTCACATATCTTTAAAAGGAGTGAAAAGACAAACTAGATAACACCTGATTAACCTATGAATAAAATTATTACTTTTTTAATACAAATTATTTTAATGGATTAAAAAACAACAAACTTCTTGTTAGAGTTAAAGATTACACATAGAAAAATAATAAATGATATTAAGACTTAATATAATGTTTGAGTCTTACAACCTAATAGCTTAAACTTTTAGATTGGATTTGAAGTTTTCTCATATGGTATTAGAGCCAGCTCTACACCCCAATCTTCTTACTCCTAATCTTCTTGTGCTCTTCCGTGTTTCAGTCATGTCGGCAGCCGTGTGTTAGTAGGGCCTAACACATGTGCGAATTTGAATTTGTTCAGTTTTCAGTTTACTTGTACCACATGCTAGTTAAGAACCTAGCACGTGTCAATAGGGAGCATTAGAATTAAAGACCCACATAGAAAAATAATAAAGGATATCAAGGCTTAATATAATATTTAGGTCTCATCACCTAATAACTTAAGCTTTTGGGTTGGATTTGAGGTTTCTCTCATGTTAGAGTTAAAGATCCCACATAAAAAAATAATAAAGGATACCATGACTTAATATAATGTTTGGGCATCACTACCAGCTTAAGTTTTTGGGTTGGATTTGAGGTTTCTCACATGGTATCAGAATCGGTTCTACACCCCAATTTGTGCTCTTTCATCACATCTGCAGCCGTGTGTCATTAGGGCCTGGCATATATGCGAATCTGCAAATCTGAATCTATTAATCTGAATATGTTTGGCTCTCAGTTTGTTGTGTCACGTGCTAGTTAAGAGCCTATCACATATCAAGAATGGATGTTATAGTTAAAGATCCCATATAAAAAAATAATAATAAAAGATATCAAAATTTAATATAATGTTTGGGTCTCACCACCTAATAACTCTAATTATATACCACACATAAGACAAACAAATTGTGTCATTTTTTTTATTGGTAGAGAAATTCAAATTTGTTGGTTATTTTTGTTTGTTGAGCATACCACATGTGTAAGGTAGACGAAACGTTGCACTTTTTTGACTTCTAATAAACCAGATTAATTGTGGATTCACAAGCTCTTTTACCACAATTTGTTTTGATTCAATAATGCATAAGTAAACTTAATGAAATTGCAAAGTATTTGAAGCTAGGAAATAAATGAACTGAAATATGGACAAGAAAATATATTGCATTAATTGAAATTGAGGCTATTTGCATGAAATGAAAATATTAACAATGAACAGGAATTGGATTGCAAATATAACAAAGGCTTAAAAATTAAAGTGCTTGAGAAAGACATTGCTAAAGTAAAATGAGATTGATTGCTTGAAATTGAAATGTTGAATTTGTTGTAGTATTGGTAGGTTTTTGAGTGATTGTCTGTGTCTCCCTTTCCTGTTGATTTCCTTTTATATCAGCCTTCTAGAACTGCCCACTAACTAGCAGTTACTTGTAGTTTCCTATTTTTGCTCTTGTCTCTTAAATCTCTACACATTGTTCTCCAATTCTCCACCTGCCCACTTTCAATAACTTCTAGCTCAATTCTCCAGCTCCCACTTTCATTAACTGTCCACTTTCATAAATTAACTTATTTAATAAATAAATTTATTTATTTAACAAATTATCAGGCTGGACTTTGTAAATGGGCTAATAAAAATCTGTGTGCTTTAATTATATTAATAGGCTGGCCAAAAAATCAAATTAAGCTGCAAACAAAATTCGAATCTATTATTCAAATCGTATATATATTTATCACTACATTTAGTCTAAATATTTAAATAAATTATCTTATTAATTAATAGCTAGTAACTAAATGTATATTTCGTTTTATAAGTGATTAGAGTTTTGAATTCCACTAATTTTTTTCCTCTTAAAAAAATTAAAGTAAAGAAACATACAATTTTATAGTGAAAATTTTTATTTTATAAACAAAAAACAAGCTAGTTTCATAAGTGACGAACGACAACGAGTGGCGGCGAGTGACACATCTGAGCTCTTAATGTCAAGATGAGTAAGATGATATAATTATCAACCTCTAGGACCACCAGTAGCGGTGGTCGGCCGGCTGGCAGCCCATGAACCTTAGCTTCATTAGCTTCGTTTCGACTTCCCAACATGTTTTATAAACCTAGTTTGATCGAGTGACACGTTGGTAAACCTGAAACCTTCGCTTTTCATTTCGATGCTTGATTTTTAGACCGTTTATTGCGAGGGAGTATATATGAATTATGCTTATGTTCTTGAAATTAAATTGATGAATTTACAATTATTATGAATCGGTGTGAATTTATTGAGAATAATTTTATATGATTTTATCATTGTTTTAAATCAAATATCAAAATGAGTTGTTTATATACATAAGATATGATTTAAAGGAATTGAATGATTTAAATAGATTTTAAATCGTTTATAAACTAAAATGATTTTATTAATAAGAGAGTTTACTATATATACATAAATTATTAGAAAGGTTTTAAAGAAAAGAATTTCATAGAGGAAATGCTTATAAAAATAGATAATTTAAAAACTTTTATATTCTTGATTTATCTTTCAAGTAAATTACTTTTAAATAATGTTTTAATGATTGAGTTTATGTATGATTGATGAGTTGAGATTGTTTGATAATTGTCGAGTATGAAGGCCCAGAGGGGTAGTTGAGTTGTTAATTGTTGTGAGCCTTGTGGGCTGTTTAGAAGTGTTTGTTTCTTTTATTTCAATAAGGAAATATCATAGTTATAGGGGAGACTCTATTGAAATTTTGACAAAATCTTTATAGTCATCTGAGTATAGTTTTAAAGGTTAAAGTTGGAGTTGTCTACATTCTAATATACTTCATCTGTTGTCCAGTTTAGGTGTTTCAAGCGTCTTCCTAACCACTAGAAAACAGATGCTTTGAGAAGAGCTAGTTAGATCCGTCAAGTTTGTGAGTGATACTTTCTAATATGTTTTCCTGTTTATCATGCATTGCATTTACTGTATGTTTTTATATATGTATATAATTATGCATTATAACTGCATAAAGACATCCTAGCATCCGATTGTGAATGTTACATTAAGATTATATTACATATTACTTGTGAATGTTGGATAAGATTAGGATTACGTAGGACCACATAGGATTCTGATTCTGATTACAAGTATGTTATGATGATTGAGATATGATCATAATGATGATGTTTGGTCGGGTTTGAGCTGGTCTCATTGTGGCCTTATGTTTGGATAAGAGATGGTCGAATTTGAGCTGGTCTCACTATGGCCCTATGTTTGGAAATAAGAGAGTCAAGAGAGAGGGTCGGCTTCCCAGATTGAGGTTTAGTGTAGTTTCTATCGACTAATTCACATCCTTAGATGATTATGTGATTGATTATCTATTTGGCACGATGAATGAGCATTTCTTATATAAAATGATTGCATGACATCAGGTTTGTATATTGGTTAGTATCATTCACTGAGTTGAGGTGCTCAACCATGTCTCCCTATTTTTTCAGGTTGCAGGTTGAACTTAAGAAGTAATTTTAATTAAGTTGTTCATGTCATTCATCCTCCAGTAGTGAAATTATTTTATCATATTGTTTTTCAGTTACGTAATTATTTTCATATTGTTCTGTATTATAAATTTTAGAACTCCACGTTGTTATTTTCGTTAACTGTAATTTTGTTCAGTATGATCAATTGTATGGTTTGTACTTGTATGATAAGTTTAGAGGATATATGAGCTTCCTCATTATGGTTGATGTGATGTTCTGATTAAGCAGGAACCTGATGATGTGAACCCTCAATTTTGCACTCTCATGACGCGGCCGTAGCTGGACACTTGTTAAGTTAAGTGCGCTACGCAAAGTCGGTATGGCGGTCCTGCTAGCCAGTTAGCGGGCAGGGGTCAAGAGGGCAGCGCCCCCGAAAGGTAAACAATTTAATTTTCCAACACTAACCAACATTGCTTTTTTAATCCTGACCGAACATTCTGTACCAGACAATATTTTTCCAAAATTGATTAGATTTTTCTTGAAACTGACTGCCAAATTATCCGATAATTAATTTTGAGTCCACTGACATAGACTGATAATTTTTCAGATTTCAGAATACCTCTAAAACTGACTCGAAAGCCCAGAAAACTTAAAAACTCTGAAAACCAAACTGCTTGCACGGAAGAGCATGCCGTCCGCCTGGGCAACAGGAGGATCTTCCGGTGAACTGAGCGAATTCGCCGACTTCCCTAATGACGGCCGTCGGACATGCCAGCAGATCCGCGTAGAGCCCCGGAGGCCTTCACCCCTCTACGCAGAGCCTTTTTGTTGTGCCATGTCTGCCAGAGTCAGAGTCGTGCATACCTCAAGCGAATTCGCTGGCCATCCTGGCGACAGTCGCTTGGAAGGCTGGCAGATCTGCGCAAACCTCCAGCGGCTTTTCCTTTAGCTAGTCCCCCCCTGTGCACTAAAATTTCACTTTTGCCCTTTCCAGCCTGATTTTTCATCCCCAAACAGCTCTATCCTTCTAATTTTTTTACATTTTCTCTTCCTAAACTACCCTTACCTCATTTTGCCTATAAATAGGCCTTCTCATCCACCATTTCTCTTCACCCCTTAAGCTTGTGTAGATTGGCTATCCACTTGCTTCTCTCTCTCTCTCTAATTAGTTTCTCATACTCTCTAGGAGTAGCCCCTAAATTAATTAATTTCTCTTTGATTTTAATTAATTTTAGGTTAATTAATCATATTAATTAGTTAATTAATTAATCATTTCAATTAATTAATTAATCTTTTTCAATTAAGTAATCAATCTGTCAAATTAATCCTCTTTAGGGTTAACTTAATCCAACCATCTTATTCTCATTGGGTTAATCTCACTTAATCCACTCTCCTTGAGTAGGATTCCCACATTCTGACTCCGATAAAACAGAATTTCGGTTTCTAAAAAATACTCCGCCCACTCAAAATCTCCCAAAGAGAAGGTACAACATCTTCTCTCACCAACTCCAAAATCTCACCAAATCAAATCAAATCAATCTGACCAATCACTAAGCCCCTCCACCTCACCGTGGAATGAACTATGTGGATTTTGATCATCATCTAATGGGGTACGTAGGCACGTTTGGAATTTAACTACAAGTCTCAAATCCAAATCCTCAATCAATTATTTTCCCCTATATTTTTGTAAATATTTGCATTTAATTATGATGTAATTAGTTAATTAATTATTTTGGAATAAATGAGCGATTATGTGATTTCCCTAGTACTCTTAAAGGACTAGAGGAAATACTCTCATTTACTTATGAATGTTTAAATTACTCGCTTTCAATTCTCCATGCACTCATAATTATGCCATGTTCATGCATTATAATTATCATTAATATTTGTCATCTATAAAATCAATTTTTAAGTCAAAGTAAACTTAGGAGCCAAATTGAGATTATTTTAAAACCAAAAACCTAATTCCCGAACTCAACCTGATTCGAAAACTAGTGATTTTATCATTGGGTAAATTAATCAAAAATTAATGAATTGGAGTTAAAATGGGTTTTTCCTTAATTTTTTCATTTAAATAAATTAGGGTGGCGACTCCCGAATCCTTTCAAAAATTAAATCAATTTTCCAAACGATAGTCGTTCCAATCGTGAGTACCGAAATTCATACCTAAACCCCTTAAAAATCGCTCGCCTTTCCTTAAGGCTCTAGAGCGAGGGGGACGTTTGAGCGAGGCCTCACAGATGATGATATGATTGTTATTGTAATCCTAAATGGCAGAGATATGACGATATGTATAAGTTCTACTTGACAAGTAGGCTCATAGCCCTTTATTTGTGACAGTTACAATTGTCATATTATAGTTTTATCGTTTAGTGGTTAGTCAAACTTATTACGGATTTCGAAAACTTTATACTTTTTTGTTATCTAATATCAGTCACGTGCTCTTAGAATCATATCGTAATAAAGATTGATAAATAAGCAACCTACAATTCAATCCCATAAAAATAAGGATGCATATTTAAAATTTACCCATTAAAGATAGGGAAATTCAAGCTTCCATTTTGAGTTCAGTTTAGTATCAATTCCTATCAAATAGGTTGAATTAATATTTGGTATTTGAAGTCGTGTTCTAAAAGGTACAAGTTCGAAATTTTTTTTTTATCATTAATTTTATCGGTCAGATTTAAACTTTAACGTCTATTTTTAAAATAATTTTACTTTACCACTAGACTAATACATTAGTTACAAGTTCAAATTTTAATAGAAGATAATGTACTAAAAAAAATATTTGGTATGCTCTCGAGATAATTTGATATTTAATAAAATATTATATTTAGAGTTATATATAAAAGGGTAAATTACTATTTAGTCCATGAGATTTGATCTAATTAACTAATCCGTCCCTGTTTTTTGAGAAATTAACTAATTAATCCCTCAATTTGGTTCCGTCAGACTATTTAGTCATTCTATGCAATTTTTGTACTTTTTTCTATTAAATTTATAAAAATGACTAAAATGCCATTGTATATATAATAAATATAATTTTAATTTTATTATTTAAAAATAAAAAATAAAAAAAAATCAAATTAATAAAAGTAAATAATATTTATATATTTATATAATAATTATACTTAATATCATTAAATTATAAAATTATTTATTATTATAAAATTATTATATATAATAAAAAATAAAAAATATATATATTTATATTAATAAAATTAAATAAATATTAAATAATTAAATGATTATTATGTAATTATTATGTAATTTTATTAATTTAATTTTTTTTATTTTTAAATAATAAAATTAAAATTATATTTATTATATATACAAGGGCATTTTAGTTATTTTTTCATAAATTTAATAGAAAAAATATAAAAATTGGACGGAATGACTAAATAGTCTGACGGAACCAAAACTGAGAGACTAATTAGTTAGTTTCTCAAAAAGTAGAGACGAATTAGTTAATTAGATCAAATCTCATGAATTAAATAGTAATTTACCCTATATAAAATTAGTTAATATTTGCACATTGCAATGTTAAAAATTATATTAAATTATTTTTTTATTTCATAAATTTCACTTATTTAAATTTAATTTTTTTTGCCAAATTTAAATTTAAATTATTATCCCAAAATAAAATATTATAATGATAGCATGATTGAGTTGCAAGGTGTGACTGTACAGTACACGAAAGCCATTAAAGGAAATTAAAAAAAAAGGATTGGATTAGAGCTCCAAAATTAGTACCATTCAAGTACCGACCCATTAACAGGACTATTTTTATAGTCTCTCTCTCTATAGTCTCTCTCTTCTCTTAGATTTTTTTTTTCTCTGCCTGTGCCGTCAAGGGCTTCATTTAGGGTTACCCCCGGTGGGCATACCCTTATTCCTTACTATTTTTAGTTTTTTTTATGGCCTTTGTTTTAAATAAAGCCGCTCGTTGAGCTTTGAGATGCTTTTTTGATTTTCAATCCAAGTGGGTTTTTGTGGATCTGTGAGTCAGTCACCTACAGCTTCAGTGCAGTCCCCACTTACGGCGTTGTTCGGCCTGCACATCGACTCCGGTGGTGGCGTTGAGTTCTCGTTGGTGGGTGGGGAAAACATGACTAGCACAGACTTGGGAGACTCAGTTTGGGCTTGTTTGTTGAATTTTTATCTGTGTTTGCTGAGTTTCAGGGCCAATGGTGGCTATCTTCTCTCCTTATGCGGTGGCCGTTTGATTGAAAGGGAGGGAGAATCCACCATCGATCTACTGTTTTTTGTGGTATGATGCAGTAGTGGGCGAAGTCTCAAAAAAATCAATGTTTTTCTTCTCTGGTGGGCTCAGCAGCTATGTCCCAGCTCATGCAAGGTCAGTTGCTGGTGCTAATGCGGTGGTCGGTGATGGTGACAGAAACCTTTGGAAGGTGCATCAGAGCTTGGGGCAATAGTGGACTATGATTATTAATTCAGGCTTTAAGCCTGATAGTTTTATAGGCTTTAAGTCCAAGACAAAGAATCCTATTTTTGGATAAATTATTATTGGACTCTAGATCCACTTTGTGTTATCTTATCTGAGCTCTGCTTGTTGTTTCACTCTTTGCACTGATATGATATTGGACTTTATGCTAGCTTTATTCTTTGGAGGAAAAAAAAAAAAAAAAAAAAAGTACCGACCATTCACTGTCAGCAATTAAGTAAGACATTTATGGGTCGTACATATTCATTGCCATGCCCTAATTCTTAAATGTCTCCAACTTCCTATCCACAAAATTCATTACAATTTTATTTTTTTTAAAATTTTAAGCTCATTTTCATGTTTCATAATTTACAATTCACATGCGCTCTCCTTCAATTTTGTCTGTATATATAAAAATATTATGACTCCTTAGCTCCTTATAATTTTCATGTTACAAGCTAAAAATGATGAATTAATGTTGATCATTAACTTTAATTACGATTATGTTAACGACATCAAATTTTAAAAAAAAAAAAAAAAAAAAAAAAAAAAAAAAAAAGAAAGAAGCTTATCAGAGAAATTAAAGAAGGGATGCCCAACAACCATCCATTTAATTTTCGACATTTTGAATTATGCCCATCACACATCGTTTGTTTCCTTAATAAGATATTAATTATCATTTCACCTGTATCAGATCTTTGATTAGGACATTGCACAGTTGTATTCACAACTTCAAATAAAAAAATTAAAAAAAAAAATTCAATACTCCCTCCGTTCCAAATTAATAAACACAACTAACTTTTCACATGAATTAAGAATTAGAAGTTAATTTAACTAAAATTATCAATTTAAAATTTTTTTTTCTAAAAGTACCATTGCAGTAACTCATAATCTAAAAAAATTAATTTCTTAGAATCCAACTATTGTATTAGTGGATATTAATTAATGTATTTTTGAAAATATAAATACAATTAATTTAAACAATAAATTTATCAATACCAATGTTAAAAAATAAGGATATTTTAGTAAAATACTATCTAAACTACTATTCTAAAATAGAAATATGTCTATAATTTGGAACGCCTATTATGAAAAATTTATCTATCAATTTAGGACGAATGGAGTATTTGATTTCTTAAATTTCTACCTATGACTTTCCAAAAAAAAAATCTATTGATAATCCATAAATTTTCAAAAAAATATGATGGATCTTTTTTGTATGTCTGAATTAGATATGGTGTCTTGGATATGCAAGATGAACAAGTAAGCATCAAGAAACCAAGTCTGAACTTGACAAGATCTCTCTGATGCTTAAGTCAGTTGACTTGATACTTAAAAAAATTTCAAGAAAGAAGATGATGAACTTCAGCCCTGAGTTTTGAGAAGATATAAACTAAATTTGACCTTTTGATAGGTGGGAATCTCAATTTTATACCCTCAATTATGGTTTGCTAGATCGACTTGGGAGATACGTGTCTTCATTATAGAGGCCGATGAGGTCATATAACTCTGGGAAAGACAGACAAGTCGCCTACCGTCAGTGGTGGATCTAGAATTTTAATCTAAAGGCGAAAATTTATAGTACCAAAATTTTTTTATAGGGTTGTATATAAATATAAAAATTTAACTATAAATTTTTTTAAAAAATTTTTTAGAGTTAGAGAGATAAAACAAAAGTTTAAGGGGAAATATGAAAAAATAAAAAATAAAAAATTTAGAGTATAAAATAAAAGAATTAAAAATTAGAGATATAAAACTAAAAAAAATTATAGAGTTAGAGAGTTACTTATAAAAAATTTAGAGTTAGAAAGATAAAAATAAAAATTGAAAAAATAAATATGAAAAAGTATAAAACTTTAGGGGCCAAATATGAAAAACTATAAAAATTTAGGAGGGCTAATATAGAAAACTTAAAAAATTTAGATGTAATCTAAAAAAATTATGGGCGGTAGGGGATATGCCATTGTCAGGTTTCTTCTGTCTCGCTAATTGAGGCACGAGAATGGGGTTATTGCTGCCATGTAGTGCGTTGTTGTGGGCTGTGAAGTGGGGTATAGTACATTTTGCTTGGGACGCAAGACAAGCTTATCCTAAAGTACCTAGCTCGAGCATCAGGAGGACAGAAGGAAATATTGGGATCCTGGTCTGCCTAGCTCGCATGGAGGAAAGAGCAACATGATACAACTTTCCGGGCTTGAGGCATTCACAGGGAAACTTGGGTTCTTAAGACACTTCGCTGTGATAGCACTTCATTATTATGGGCTAAAGAGATCTCCATCGGGCAGAGGCATTTTTGGGTCTCTATTTGGCTTCTCAAAACTGACTCATTAGGGATTGGCCGTGCTATGCTGAAGGCTCAATTTTTATCTTCATATTTATTCCGCATCATCTACAATTTATTTCTATTAATTTGCAGACTAAATCTATAAAAATTAAATTATTTGATTTAATAAATATTTAGAAAAAACTAATATAAATTTCATCTTGTTTAAAATCTATGTTTAGGCTATCAACATAGATAAATACCTTAGTTAGAATTTTTGGTATATTGGTATTGGAATGATTTTCATAATCGTAAAATCTTGAGTTTGATTTTCAATTAAAATTAAATTTATATAAAATAAAAAAAAATCACTAATTATATCACAAAGGAATCAACCAAATCATTTTCTAAAAAGAGGTCAAATAATATATGCATTTCAAAAGATAGGAACAATTATATAATTTGATAATCAATCTTCACAAACATTAGCCTTTTGATATTATATTTAATTTAAATCTCCAAAAAAATATGTGTTTTTAGATTTTATGTTTTATAAAATATATATGAATTTCTTAAAATCTCTTTTTCAAAATCTATCCAACTAAACCTATCCTAAGTGACCTTCCTTAATTACTTCTCCCTCTTTTCTATTTTGATAAAGTTTTTTTTTATTATTATTATTTTTGAATGTCCCAAAATTTAGGCTACTTTTTTTTTATTATTATTATTATTAGTTTAGTAAATTGTTAAAAATGTCCTTATTAAATGATGTGAGTATCATCACATAAAATTAAATTTTCACTTCTTAACTTTTGATCAAAGAGTAAAATAAAATTTTTTTAAGAAGAAAGTGATAAAAATTAATGGTATTAATTAAAAAATTTATTTTTTTTTAATCTCTGTATATTTACAAAATGCTCTATTAAAATGGGACAGAGGGTAAAGTCAAAAGTTAGCCTAGCTTTTTCACATGGTCTGCCTAAGTCAATTAAAGAGTAGTTTTGACTTTGTGGGCTAAAATTACTTAAAATAGTGGCTGTTTTTAAAGACAGTTGGGCATAGATTTACAGCCTTATTAATTATATTTCTTATAGTAGAAAGAACTGTTGGAAATTTATGAGTGGTCTAATTAATGCACTCCACTGCTGTCTTATCTAGGGCTGAAAACAGTATCTAAAAATATTGAATTGAATTAAAATATGGAACTATTTTAATTTTGTATTATAATAAATTTAAAATTTAAGTGAAATCGTATTAAAAATTTTAATTTAATACGATATTAATTATTAATTTAGTATTAATTTGAATCGAATCGTACTCAAGGCTTGTGGTATCCATCAAAGTGGAGCTTGTAATTAAGAAAGCACTGATTAATTAATGCTGTCCATGTGATTATTAATTAATTTAGTGGAGATATTATAACGCATGCCAAACTTATCAAATACTACTGATGAAGCTGATTCTAACCGAAGTGAGATCGTTCAGAATAGTTCACCTTTAGTTAAGTTTGAATAGAACTTTATGCGACCTGTAAGAAGAAACAAGAGTCAAGTGGGCTAGGCGGGGTGCCTAGCAAAGCCACTCCG
>CATKHJ010444452.1:0-11467 GCA_949750685.1 Vernicia montana | reverse complement strand
AAATTTTTCCTTCAAATGGTTCTTTCATGCTTTCATCTTATTTCCTTCCATACACTTTTAATTCCATACTTTAATTTGCATAATCCATCAAAAGATATTCAAAACAAATCCTCCTAGATGTTCCTCATCTAATTCCATCCATATAAATGAATAGAAAAAAAAATAACTTAAATCCAAACACTAAATCCATACTTAAAAACCATAACAAGAAACATAAGCACTAATTCTTACCTTAAGCAAAATAAATTGCTAGCTTTGGAACTTATGAACAAATAGAGACTTTTTGATAATTTGAGAGAGTTTTGTTTCTTTCTTTTGGCTATGAAGAGTATGGCACAAGTGAATGAAAGAAGAGAAATTTTTGGTTTATATGACATTAGCTTGGATGGCGGTGATTTTAGCATTATTACATCAAATGGCTTAGATAGAATTTGGTCCAATGGTCTTGATTTGCTTATCACCAATGGTCATGATGTGCCTTAGGTTTTATGTGTATATGCATAGGTGATTATGTGAATAAAATAAAAGAGTGAATGTTGTCTTGAAGTAGAGAAAGATGAAGAGTTCCATTAGCACAAGTAAGTTGACTTTTAGTCAACTTTGGAGTTCCTTAAGCCAAAATCAATTTCTCCACCATTTGCCTTTCTAATTATCACCAAATAACTTAAATAAAACATAAATCTACTAAATTAGATAAGGCATGGGCCGGCCTTAACCTTGCATTGGGCTTGGAAGTCCAAAATTTCCTTTTAAGGCCCAACCGAGACAATTCCCGAATCGTAAAATTTTCCCGTAATTTTCTTTCGATCCTTTTTCACTAGAATAATTTTAAATCACTTCCCATATTATAATATACACTATTAACATTGATACCTTACTCCTTTCAATCAAAATAAACATATAAAAAAATTTATACAACAACAAAAATCCAAACCGAGTACTTTACACGCAACATAAACAATTGCATCGATTCATTCCCATTATGATTACTATCATGCACTATATATAGAATACATATATTCTATATCATTTTGTAGCTCAAATGGGCTATGAAAATATCAGGTATTACACTTGTTTTCATTGATTGATATGCACCGTCTTAAAATGTTGTCCTTATCAGGAGGAGCAAATTAGTATAAGATTGTTCTCTTTTTCTTTAGTCAAGTTTTTATCCCATAGAGTTTTCTTAACCAAAGGTTTTAATGAGGCAATTTGTGCAATGACAGAATAGTGCATGAATTGTACTTTTTTTTTCTTAGCTATATTTTTCCCACTGGATTTTTTTAGCAAGGTTTTTAACGAGGCATATTTATGGCGCAAGTAATATTTAAGGGGGAGTGTTATAAATAAATTATTATATGTGGATATTGTTATAAATAAATTATTATATGTAGATATTACTTAGAGGAAAGTATAAAAAAGTACCCTGTGGTTTGACCCTTTTACACTTATGGGTCTATGATTTTTTTTTTTTTGACAAAGAGAGTCATGTGGTTTGATTGGTTAACACTTTAGGGTCCATAGAACTTAACACCGTTAGTCAACGAAAACGTGGCATAGTCAACACTGATGTGGCATAGTTAACGCTGATGTGGCATAGTCAACGCTCAACCACAGGATCCTCTTTGTCAAAAAAAAAAAAAAAAATCATAGACCCATAAGTGTAAATGGGTCAAACCACAGGGTACTTTTTTGTACTTCTCCCTAAGTAATATCTACATATAATAATTTATTTATAACAATATCACATATAATAATTTATTTATAACACTCCCCCTTAAATATTACTTGCACCATGAATATGTCTCGTTAAAAATCTTGCTAAAAAAATATGTGGGAAAAAATATAGCTAAAAAAAAGTACAATTCATACACTATTTTATCATTGCACAAATTGCCTCATTGAAATTTTTGGTTAAGAAAACTGTGGGATAAAAACTTGACTAAGGAAAAATAGTACAATTTTATACCAATTCGCTCCTCCTGACGATGACAACATTTTAAGACGGCGCATATTAATCAATGAAAACAAGTCATTCAAATATGACATTAGGTGAGGACTTAGTAAATAAGTTTGTTATGTTGTCACTCGAGCGAATTTGGTGGATATCTATTTAACTGCCCTTCTAGAGCTCATGCATGTAAAGAATTTGAGTGAGATATGTTTGATTCAGTAATCCTTGATTTACCCACCCTTAATTTGTGCAATGCAGGTTGCATTATTCTTTAACAGTATAATGGGAGCATCTTTTATTGAGATGCTTCAGGACCATAGTTTGCTTAACAAACCTTTATAGAATTGCAGTACCACCATCAATGAATACATAGCCATTATGAGATGTACCATTATAGAGATCAAACAAATATTCAGCATCTGCATATAGACAAATGTCAAATATGAATTATATCAAAATATAACCCTAAATCAATAGTATTTCGCAGACACAATAAGTCTTTTTACACCACTCTAATGTCTTTTGGTAGGTGTAGATTTATACCTAGTTAAGAATTTTATTACAAATGCAATATCAGGCCTAATGCAATTTGCAATATACATGAGTGCCCCTATAACACTTAAATATGGTACTTCAAGACCAAGTAGCTCTTTTATTATCTTCTTAGATCTAAAAGGGTCTTTGTTTACTTCCAGTGAGCGGATACCATTACTGTGCTTAAGGGAAAAGATTTATCCACACAAAATGCTTAAGTATCTATTCTGCATAAGTAGATTGGTGTATTAGGACTCATTGGGAATAAAAGATTGATCTGCAGGCTGGTACAAAATTTTGTTTCTCCTAAATTCATCTCGAATTCACTTTTCAAATAAGTACATTTTTCTTTGAGTTCACTAGGAGTCCCATTTAGATTATCAACATATACTGCAATAAAAACAAAATCATTTTGTGGTCTTTTATGAATACATATGGACATAGTGTATTATTCACATATCCTTCTTTCAATAAGGATTCAATCAAACAATTATACCACCTACGTCCAAACTGCTTTAATCCATACATGGATCTTGGCAATTTAATGTAATACATGTCACATGTTTGATGTGCATTTATTTCTTTTATCTTTAGTCCTTCTGGGACTTTCATATAAATATCATTTTCATAAGGCGCATATCAAACATTTCTTTAATTGTCATACTAATCAAGTATCGGAATGTGATCATAATCATAATAGGAGAATACGTTTTCTCATAATCAATATCAAATATGAAAAAACTACTTTTAAATATTATAATGTACATCAATTTAGATAATACTTAAATATCATTGAGTATATATTTAAATTGATGTACATTATAATATTTAAAAGTAGTTTTTTCATATTATTCATAATGATATAGATAAATACTTAGAAATTATAGTATTATCTAATTAGTATAAATAAATAATATAAATAGATTAGATAATTAATGATGATTGTTAGTTTGCTAATAGTTTCCAATTTTATAAGATGTGAAGAAGAAGATTTGATAAGTTTTAATTTAATAATTATTTATCTAATTGTTTTGCAGTTATAATTAGTAATTATTTGTATTAATAATTAGTATTTATCAAATACTGATTAGTAAGACATATTTACATCCTTATTTTATATATATATATATATATATATATATATATATAGATATATATATATATGAGTTATATTTAAATTATGAATTATTATATTTTATCTATAATAAAAATAAAAAATAGATAATAAAATTCAAATTCAAATGATAAAAAATATTAAAAATAAATAATAAAATTCAAATTCAAATGATAAAAAAAAAATCAAGTAGAGAATTATGTTTTCTTATAAATATTTATTTAAATGATGTCCTTTTTCCTCCATTTAAATGTTCTCCTCTTCTCCACTTATATATATATATATATATATATTATAGATGAGTATGTAAATTGAAATTTACAGATGATATAATTTAATTATATTGACATTCAAATATTATAATTTATTATAATTTCACACTTTAATTAATAATACAAATAATATTGATGTTTTTATATTGGAAAACAAAATTCAAAAAATAATCAAAATAATGACGAAAACCACAACAACAAAAAATAAAGGTCACAATTATTTAGATTAATATAATTAGTATATTATTATTCAACATATATCATAATTGGTTTTATCATAATTGGTTTTACTATGATAAATATTAAAATCCATTTGTTAGTTATAACCAATATTGTTAAATTCGGACTGGAATAGTTGGTCGGACTAAATTAATTGGGAATCAGACTTAAGATCAATCCGAATTAAGTGGAAAACCTTGTTTTGCAATAACTCGATGTAAATCCATATGAATCGGTCGGAAAATTAGTAAAAAATTAATAATGTCTACAACAAAATATATGTGATTTCAAAAACCTATTAATTACGAGAATTTGCAATAAAAGGAAATAAATATGCTATCTACTCCCTCTGTCTCATTTTATTTATCGTTTAAGGTTTTTTCACGCTAATTAAGAATTGGATTTATTACATATATAAAAGACTAAACTATCTTTAATTAATGAAATTCCTCACTTATCGTTTTGTAGATTTCTAAAAGGAAACAATTATTACTACTAGAATTACACTGCTATCAATTACTCATTTCTCAATATATATATATTTTTTCGGCCAATGAATGATCATATTCATTGTTTACAGAAACAAGGAGTATTGAGAAGGAAAAGAATGTCAAAGATGCATTGAACAATTATTATATTATAGAGAATGTTTAAATAAGAGTATATTTGGAAGAAGTTAATTAATTGTCTATAAATAATAGGAAAACGTCAAGTATCATGAGACAAGAATTCCTCTCCAAAACGTCAAATAATATGGGATAGAGAGAGTATATGCTAGGCATGCATTCTCATACACTAGCAATAATACTTGATCCAAGATGATTAAAATTCATCATAAAAAAAATTTGAATAAATTACTATTTAGTCCATGGAGTTTTCCTTAATTATCAAATGCAGACTGTATTTTAAGAAATTAACATGTCCTTGCATTTTCTTTCCGTCATATTATTTAGTCCTTCCGTCCATTTTTTTTTATATAAACCTAACTCAAAAATGAATTACAAAAATGAAGGAATTGATAATGGAAAGTTTCTCTAAGTGTTCTTGTGTGTAACTTTTTCCATCTCTTCACCCCCTCTGAAGTAGGCGGCTAGGACTTATATCAAAGAAGCCCTCATTTCTAATCATTTGGAAACTGCCACGTCATCTAGTCTGATGCAACACAGTCATGTTCAATATAACACAGACGTGTAGCGTGGTAAAGGCCAATCCAAAAATGTGCTCCAAGGCAACACATGCGTGTTTCAAAGCCATGTAGGCTACTAATTGACTTTAGTTTCCTTTACACGGTTTGCTTTCTTTAGACGTGTTCTTCTATATGCTCATGTTGACCTGTATAAGCCCATAATACACTACTTTCTTTGCTTTTTCCACCATTCACTTCAGAAATTCCTAAAATTGAAAATAAACTTAAAAACAAACAAAAAGAATTGAAAAACACATTAGAAACAAACAAAATAAATATAAATAATAACCTAAAAATACTACAAAATTGTGTTAGAACACTTGGTATCAAGTAGAATAGGTTACACATGAATATTTGCAACAACGACATATGGAGTATAAACATCTAGGTAAAGAGTAGTGCATGAAGTATATTAATCTTAGTAACAAATGATACATGAGGCTTATGGTTCTAGGAACAATGGAATATAACTTATAAGTCTTGGTTTTAATAAAACTTATACATATGAATCTTAATGTCAAGTGGATCATATACAATTAAGAGCTTGGTATTGAATGAGTCATTTACAAATGAGTTTTAATATTAAAAGGGACATATACCATGAGCATTTGGATTTTTATGGTTCTTGGAATCTATTGAATCATATATAAAATATATTTTAGAATTTAAGGAAACATTACAAATAGATATTGGAATTTAATAGATCTTATACACATATGTTCTAGGATAAACATATATATATGGGTATCGAAATCAAATAATCATATACAATGAGGTCTTAGAATTAGTAATTCATATACAAAAGGGATATTAGAATCAAAGAAATCATAAACAATTAGGTTTAGTATCAAATGGAACATAATATCAAAGGAATTATATACAAATGGAATTTAATATCCATTAAATCATGAAATTTTTAGGTATTGAGATAAAATGACATATATATACAATGAATCTTGGAATCAATGGAGCATTTACAATTGAGTCTAGGGTTCGAATGAAACATGTGCATATGGATTTGAGGATAAATTGGCTTATAAAATATATAGGTTTCATTATCAAGTGGATACACTCATGGATCTTGGAATCATTTGGTTTGGTATCAAATGGAAGAAGGTACTTATAACTCATAATGTCACATCATTAGGGTTAATAGAGATCATCTCGTGAGTTAGGGCAAAGGCATTTTTTAGCATACCCAAAGCAGAGGCTTCTGTCATGAGCATGCTCCTATATAGTTGGGGATGAGGCTTATAGCATACCCGAGGCCGATGTTCATTTGTGAACATGCCCCCATATCATGTAGTTGGGGCAGAGGCACTTTTGGCATACCTGAAGCAAAGGCTCTCTATGAGCATGCACCCCTAATTTCATCATATACACATGAATCTTATGTGCACATAGTGTGATGTCTTACCCATATTAGTCGGGGATCTCTGTTTCATATTTTTTGGTTCTCATGGTTCATATGGTTTCATGAAGAAAGCATCAATACTCATAGGGTTCAACATCATGGTTCTTATTGTTTACATAGTTCATGGAAGGAAATATCAATTAATTGATGAACAAGGGTCATGGTTCTATTGCATATGAAACACATATATGGTTCTTACAAAAAAGGATATCATATGTTAAATGGTCCATATACATGGTTTTCATACTCTTGGTTCAATTATATATTTATATAAACTTGGAACATATACATAGGTTTTATAAACTTTAAAGAATCATCAATTAGACATATGGATCACATGTTCAAATAGACAGATCATCAATGATTGGATGAATATAAATTAAGGTTCAAAATTAAACTTGAATCAATTATAGATTTGATTCACATAATGGCATATGGCCAAGAAAGTATGAACAAGCACAAAGGCTTTATGTGAATGAATAACAAGATCAACATAATTCATTAATCAATACGAATTACTTGGTAACACAATAAATTATGAATCATGGTAGCATGAACAATGAAAGTAGGCCTTATAAGCCTTTGGATTTCAAATACAAATATGATAGTATATTTTTCACTTATGTTTTTTGCTATAATTTTCCAATCAAGCTCACATCACCTCTATTATGCATGAGGCTCATCACTTCCTTGACTCACTTTTCCTACACATGAATGAAGGAATATTGGGGGCAAATTAAGTGGAAGCAATATGGTGGGTGAAATTTCAAACAATTTAAAATTTCACAACACCATCTTTAGGTCCAATAAACATTCAAACAATCAACTTTAATTAATGAGTAAAACACATATGTAAGAAAAGAAAGAACAAGTGGTAATCATATTACCTCTTGAAGCCAAGTACTTTGAATCTTTACTTTTCTTCAAGTTCCCCAAGTATGAAGCCTCTAGAATTTTCACACTAAGCTTTCTCTTTCAAGCTATTTTTGGATTCCTTGGTTGTTGTTGATTTCTTCTCTTTGGTAGTCCAAATGAAATCAAGATCTTCCTTTGGCAAACATTTAGTGTTTGGATTTCTTTAGGTTGCTATGGATAGAACTTTTCTTTTCAAGAAACTTTTGTTCTTTCACAAAGAACAAAGGATTAGAAAATGAAGATTAAGAAAAATGAAGAACACTTATTCTTTTCTTTCTCTCCCAAGTCTTAATCTCTAAGATAGCTTTCTTGAACAAGATGATGAATAGTTAACTCATTCTTCCTAGCAACACCATCATCATATTCCTTATATAGCCATCCAACCATTTGTTTGGCCATTAGGAAATCAAATTCAAATTGAGTTGCTATTGTTGACTTTAAGCTAAAAAATGAAATGTCCATTTTACCCTTTAGGATTAATGAATATTTCATTAGAGCCTTAAGGTGGAAATTACCATTTTGAGCTTGGTAGAAAATCTTTAACCCCTAAACTCATCTCATGGGCTTTAGGGTTATGAATTTTCTCTAACCCCTAAAACACATCAAATGGGCTTTATGGTTATTTCAAGATTCCTAACCCCTAAACCCAATACATAGCCTTTAGTGTTATTGATTTTCTCCAACCCCTAAACTCATCATATGAGCCTTAGTGTTGTTTGAGAATCTCTAACCCCTAAATCCATAATATGGGCTTTAGTGTTAGCAAAATATTTAACCCTTAAATAAGCTATCTCCATATCACATATGGGCTTTAGCTATATAGTGTTATTTATTAAGCTAAAAAATAATTCCATTTATCTATCCATAGACTTAACCAATTTAATCCTTCTCAATTTATATCATATATAAATTAGGATTTAATTGATAAAGAAATTTTTGTGGATTTAAACTTCAGGACATGCTAGGGTCCTTGTAAATTTAATTACAAGTTCAATCCTTTTACCACTAATCAATTAATTAAACACTTTAATTAATTATTATGGTAAAACTTTTATGCTTGAAAGATAATTACTTTTGGGTGTGTGACTTTCTAGGTTCATGTCTAATTAGCAATGGGATTAAGAAAACATTTTTCTCTACTAATGTGAAATTTCTATTTCACCCTTAGTCCCATAAGTCATGAGTGACGTTTAGCAAAACATATCATGACTACTTAATTAGAATGAATGTAAGTGTTTGATTACTTATCCATTCCATAGACCATCGATCATAATTAACGCACACTAAAATCCCTTCATTACGAAATCCCAATCTTAGCTAGGGTCATGGATTTGTCAAACCCTAATATACTTTGATCATATGTCTATATCTCGATTCTAATTCTTGATAAATTGATTCCTACTAGAAACCTTTTCTAGTGAATCTTATCTACCTCGGCCATGGATCTGATTATCTAGAATAATCAGATAGCATAGGATTTCTTCCTTATTTATTCAAGTTAATGAATTCTCTCATGGCCATCACTTACCTCCATACATAACTAGTTAGAACCATCACATACCATATACCTATACATGAATAACATAAGTATATAAGCAGTAACAAATCCCAATCTACCAATGAATGAGATACAGTGTCCCTCAAGTCAAAGGACTATATGTACAATTATGACCTAGACGATGATTTATTGACTAGTAATAAAACTCCATGCTATCATCATCTAACATCACAGTTCAATCATTCATTACATGAATATCCATATGTTTATATCGACAACATTTGTCAAGTAGCATGATGCTCACTGCTTCTATAATCATAAGTATCACATACTGATTATAGAATATAAACAGAGGTGATGGTCTTCTGGAATTAATGGTGCCCAGTCATTATTCTTATAACCATGAACATTTAAAGTATTTGTTTAAGAGCGATCTATCATCCATATTCTCAACACTTGAGAATAGATCCTCTTACAAAATACTAATTGACTATAAATATATATTTAATACAATGGAAAAATTATTTTATTGAAACATATATTTATTGCCATTAATTAAGATGTTATTTTATATTTACATAAATATATACACAGCTCTAGGGCATATACTTTAACAATATCCTACTTGCACTAGAGCAAATCAGTGCAATATCTAAGTCCCATCTTCTAAAGATGAAAATTTAGCTGTTGCTGACTCATTGCTTTAGTAAGTGGATCTGCTGTATTATCAGCTGACGCTATTTTCTGTATGGCAATTTCGCTTTTCCCAATTATCTCTCTGATAATATGATAGTGCTTTTCTATGTGTTTGAATTTTTGGTGAGACCTGGGTTCCTTTGCTTGAGCTATAACTCCATTGTTGTGGCAGTAGAGAGGAACTGCCGACTCAATGGAAGGAACCACTCCAAGTTCTATTACAAACTTCCGAATCCAAACAGCTTCTTTTACAGCATCAGATGCAGCAATATACTCAGCTTCTATAGTGGAATCTGCAGTGGTTGATTGCTTAGAACTCTTCCAGCATATTGCACCTCCATTACAGGTGAAAACAAATCCAGAGATAGACTTTCTATCATCAATATCTGACTGGAAGTCAGAATCTGTAAACCTATCTATCCTAAGGTCACCTCCTCTATATATCAAAACTAAATCCTTAGTTCTTCTCAAGTACTTAAGGATAGCTTTGACTGCATTCCAGTGATCTAATCCTAGATTGGATTGGTATTTGCTAGTCAAACTAACAGCATATGCGATATCCAGCCTAGTACACAACATAGCATACATTAGGCTTTCAATTGTCGAAGCATATGGAATCTTGGTCATATTTACCATTTCTTCAGGTGTCTTGGGAGACATAGCCTTAGAAAGGTGGATACCGTGCCTCACAGGCAACAATCCTTTTTTGGAATCTTGTATGCTGAACCATTTCAACACCCTTTCCAAGTATTGACTTTGAGACAACCCTATCATTCTTTTTGATCTATCTCTATAAATTCGAATACCAAGAATGTAAGTAGCTTCTCTTAAGTCTTTCATGAAGAAAGTTTTGGATAGACAAACTTTTACAGCTGTTAACATACCAATGTCATTTCCAATCAACAGAATATCATCCACATACAAGACAAGAAAAGTGAGTGCACTCCCACTAACATTCTTGTACACACAAGGCTCATCTTCATTCTTTATGAAATTAAACGATTTAATTGCTTCATCAAAACGATAATTCCAGCTCCTCGAAGCTTACTTAAGTCCATAAATGGATCTCTTAAGCTTACACACTTTGGAACCTTCTTTAGATTCAAAACCTTTAGGTTGTTCCATAAATATGTCTTCCTTAATGTTACCATTAAGAAAAACGGTCTTGAAATCCATTTGCCAAACCTCATAATCATAATGTGTTGCTATAGCTAATAATATCGTAATGGATTTAATTATTGCTATAGGTGAAATGGTTTCTTCATAGTCAATGCCTTGTCTTTGTCGAAACCCTTTCACTACTAGTCTTGCTTTAAACGTCTCTACGCTTCTGTCTGCGCTAATCTTTCGCTTGAAAATCCATTTGTTCCTTATCGGTACAATACCTTAAGGTGGATCAACAAGTTCCCAGACTTGGTTAGCATACATGGAATCCATTTCAGATTTCATAGCTTCTAGCCATTTTGAGGAATCTATATTTGATATAGCTTGCTCAAAAGTAGTAGGATCATCACCATGATCAACTTCTTCATGAATGAACAACCCTTGTTCATTCCCATGAAGAAATCCATATCTCTCTGGAGGATGAGATATTCTACTAGATCTCTGAGGTTCTTGTGAGGAGATATCATCAACTGGTGTTGACTCATCACGGGTTTGATCAAT